>JANAVB010040080.1:0-14450 GCA_029216955.1 Iris pallida | reverse complement strand
CCAGAGGGCCCGCGCTCTCTCCCTGCAGCACCGAGAAGTTCTAACTTCGACGTGTCAAAATTTACGAAAAGCTGCCGTACTTCCTTCAACGGCACAGAAGATCCCGCGGTGGCGATCGACTGGCTGGAGGAGCTGGAAGATAAGTTCGAGCTTCTGGGTGTCGAGGACTCAAAGAAAGTCGCGTGTGCTCAACTTCTACTTCGAATGAACGCGCACGATTGGTGGGCTGTGCAGAAGCGGGCAATTGACATGAAGACGAGACAACGGCAATCTCATGGGCGACATTCAAAAAGGCATTTGAGACTGAATATCTTTCTGCAGCCGTGCGACAGAGAAAGAAGATGAGTTTATGAAGTTAAAGCAAGGCAATATGACTGTACGATAATATGCGGCCAAATTCAACAAACTGGCCAAGTTTGCTGGGGACTTCCTACGTACCACTGTCAGTCGTGCTCGATGATTCGAAGTGGGCCTGCGTTCAACTATCCGTGCGCATGTTTCGGTGGCTGAATACAAAACCATGGGCGAGGCACTCAACCATGCCATCCGTCTGGAGTCCGAGTATCCTCCTATTACTACCGGCGCTGTTCACTTTAATAACAAACACCATAGTAATGCGGGAGGCAACAACGCACACAAGCGTCAAAATCGTGGCAACGGAGGCGGCAACCAGACGAAGGATCGAGTGGTCTGTACTTTCTGCGCCAAGGAGGGACATTTGATTAGCGAGTGCCGACTGAAGAACGGTACATGCCTCGGGTGCGGCCGAGCCGACCATATCGTACGCGACTGCCCGGAGAAGTCGAACCAGCGCCCACGACAACACTATCAGAACCGAGGCCAAGCACCTCGGGCTCCACCGACCGCACAACAAAATGGCCAAGACCGTCGCCCTAATGCTCAGGGCCGCGTCTACGCCATGACCCGAGACGAAGTGTTCGCATCTGACACAGTCGTGACAGGTATACTGCAATTCAATAATAAACCTGCTCGTGTATTGTTTGATTCAGGTGCCACGCATAGTTTCATATCGGCGGACTTTGCCGCCGAGCACCAATTTCCCCTGACACCGCTCGGTCTTGAGCTCACTATTAACATCCCGTCGGGCATGCCACTAGCTGCGAATTTAGTCTGCGGAGACGGAATCATCTGTATAGGTGGTCAAAAGGTCAGTCTCGATGCGATAGTTCTAAATATTAAGGACTACGATATTATTCTAGGGATGGATTGGCTCGGTCCGTGCAACGCAACCATAGACTGTACTGAAAAGAAGGTCACATTCCGTATACCGGGAGTGCCTGAATTCTGCTACTCGTGTGGTGAGGCGTCGCCGACCTGCATGGTGATCTCTGCAATATCTGCTCGACGGATGCTGCATTCTGGGTGCGAAGGCTATCTAGCTTCCGTTCGAGACATGCGACAGGATGGTGCAAACACGGGTCAGACCGATGTTGTGGCAGAATTCCCCGATGTATTCCCGGACGAGCTGCCCGGTATGCCGCCCGATCGAGAGATTGAGTTCACTATCGATACCTTCCCCGACACTCGACCGATCTCGAAGACCCCGTACAGAATGGCCCCTGCAGAGCTTAAAGAACTCAAGGTGCAGTTACAGGAATTGCTCGACAAGGGATTCATCCGACCCAGCGTCTCGCCGTGGGGAGCGCCCGTACTGTTTGTTAAGAAGAAGGATGGCTCTATGCGTCTTTGTATCGACTACCGCGAGCTGAATAAAGCCACCATCCGGAACAAATATCCCCTGCCCCGCATAGATGATCTGTTTGATCAGCTCCAAGGAGCCACGGTGTTCTCTAAAATTAATCTGCGTTCGGGTTACCATCAACTCAAGATCAAGCCGGACGATGTGCCAAAGTCCGCATTTCGCACTCGTTACGACCATTACGAGTTCCTGGTAATGCCGTTCGGCCTAACGAATGCCCCTGCTGCTTTCATGGATTTAATGAATCGGGTGTTTCGACCATTCCTCGACAAGTTCGTAGTAGTCTTTATCGACGATATACTCGTCTACTCGAAGAATCGGCAGCAACACACTGAGCATCTGCGGACCGTGCTTCAGACCCTTCGAGAAATCAACTGTATGCGAAGCGAAGCAAATGTGAATTCTAGCTTAGCAGCGTCGTATTCCTCGGACACATTATTTCTGCTGAAGGCATTACGGTCGACCCAAAGAAAGTTGAAGTCGTTGTCGATTGGAAACGGCCAGCATCCGTCGGCGAGATTCGAAGTTTCCTTGGCTTAGCGGGATACTACCGACGCTTCGTAAAAGGCTTCGCGAAAATCGCATCGCCTCTGACTCGCCTCACCCAGAAAGGAGTCGCATTCGAATGGTCAGACGACTGTGAAGCTGCATTCCAAGAGTTGAAGCAGAGGCTCATCTCGGCCCCGATACTCGCACTTCCAGAAGGGACTGAGGGTTTCCAGATATTCAGCGACGCATCCAGTCAGGGCTTGGGGTGTGTGCTGATGCAGCGGAACAAGGTGATATCTTTTGCTTCCCGACAGCTAAAGCCGTACGAGAAAAATTATCCCACGCACGACCTGGAGTTAGCGGCGATTGTGTTTGCGTTGAAATTGTGGCGCCACTATCTCTATGGTGTGGCGTGCATGATCTATACCGATCACAAGAGCCTCAAGTATCTATTCACGCAGAAGGAGCTGAACTTGCGGCAAAGGCGTTGGCTGGAACTAATCAAAGATTACGACTTGACTATCGACTATATGCCGAGAAAGGGAAATGTTGTGGCGGACGCTTTGAGTCGAAAGTACATTGCCTCGTTATCCATCGACCCCCGACTGCTACGCGACCTAGAAGAGATAGGCATCGAGCTCCGAGTCAGAGTCCGGAATGTACAGTTGGCCAAGTTGCAGTTAGAGCCGAGCTTGCTTGAAAAGATCAAGACCACTCAGACGGACGATCCGTACCTGAAGAAAGTGCGAGAGCTAATTTCGACAGGCAGGACGACCGACTTTGCGGAAGACGAAACCGGCATGCTTCGATTGAAGGGTAGGCTATGCGTTCCGGACGATTCAGAACTCAGAAAGGATATCCTGTCGGAGGCGCACTATGCAAAATATATTTTGCATCCAGGCAGTACCAAGATGTATAAGGACCTCCGCACGACCTTCTGGTGGCACGGGATGAAGAGAGATGTGGCACTCTTCGTGTCGCAATGCATGGCCTGTCAGCAGGTGAAAGCTGAGCATCAGTGACCGGGCGGGGAGATGCAGAACCTCGCTATACCCGAGTGGAAGTGGGATCATGTCACTATGGATTTTATTGTTGGCCTGCCGAAGACGCCACGGGGGAACGACGCCATCTGGGTCATCGTCGATCGATTAACCAAGTCAGCGTACTTTATCGCCATCAAAGTTACTTGGAGCGTTGATCGCCTGGCGCAGATTTATCTTGACAAGATAGTACGGCTGCACGGAGTTCCAGTATCCATCGTCTCTGATCGGAATTCACGGTTCATATTGCGATTCTGGAGTAGCCTTCAGTCGGCGCTGGGAACCAAGTTGCAGTTCAGCTCAGCTTACCATCCTCAGACCGACGGCCAAACGGAGCGCGTCAATCAGATTCTCGAAGACATGCTACGGCTCTGCGCAATTGACTTCAAATCAAGCTGGGACGTCCACCTACCGCTGGCGGAATTTGCATACAACAATAGCTACCAATCCAGCATCCAAATGGCGCCGTATGAAGCTTTGTACGGCCGGAAGTGCAGATCGCCCATTTGCTGGGATAAAGTCGGGGAACGGCAGATACTCGGCCCGGAGCTGGTGGAACAGACTGTGGAAAAGGTCAAGCTCATTCGGGAAAGATTAAAGACCGCACAGAGTCGTTAGAAAAGCTATGCCGATGTTCATCGTCGACCTCTCGAGTTTCTAGTAGGCGATCACGTATTTCTCAAGGTGTCGTCCATGCGGGAAGTTACTCGGTTCGGCGCGAAAGGAAAGTTGAGTCCGAGATTCGTTGGGCCGTTCGAAATACTTGAACGGGTCGCGCCAGTGGCCTACAAAATTGCCCTACCGTCGGCACTTGAAGGTGTACACAACGTCTTCCACGTCTCTCAGTTGCGGAAGTACGTGCACGACCCGAGCCACGTGGCAGACTTTGGCCAGCTGGAGCTAAAGTCCGACTTATCCTACGTTGAAGAGCCAGTTCAAATCATTGAACGCAAGGATAAACTGCTGCGCAATCGAGCGATCCCTCTTGTCCGCGTCCTCTGGAGGAACCACTCGGTCGAAGAGTCGACGTGGGAGCTTGAATCGGAGATGAAGGAAAAATTTCCTTCATTGTTCTCTTAGAGGTAGGTTTCATCTTTAAGTTTCGAGGACAAAACTTTTTATTAGTTGGTTATGGTGTAGTGCCCCGTCCCTACATCGTGCCCCGTCTCCGTCCACGGGGTGCACGAGAAAGGAACACTATCGCTATCAATTCGGTCGGGACCGATAGGTCGGAATCGGTCGAGTCGATCGAACGGGAACGGTTGAATTAAGATCCATTCCACGTTATGGAATGGCTTCTTCGGAACCAAGTCCCAGATTCAGCGGGTTGCGCCTCGAGGATTGGCTCTGTGGCTGAGTCGGGAGAGACCTCCCGTTGCTCTGGTTTTCATGCCGCACTTGATTTGGCTTTGGCTTTTGTTTTCGTGAATGCGCTTTTCGTGAATGTTTTCGATGGGTTTTCATGACGCGTTTTCGAGCTCGCATTCATATCGAAATTCTTTGAAATACACAGTATTCTAATCAGTTGCTTATGCGATTGCAGGTGATCGCGTAGGCGACGACAGTGCAGCCAACCGGTCGCTCGCTTGAAGCAAGCCTAAGGCGAGTGGCTGACCTCCTTCGTCCCGTCCCTCTACTGCAAAACTCAATATGTGAAGTAAAATAAATGCTTGTCATAATAGTATAGAATCAATGAAATCGTGGCACGATACTTCACGAAACACTTGTTAACGAACTGCCAGTTTTGGAAATGGAAAACATGCTTTCTTATACAATCATACTTGGTCTATGTAAAACAATGAAGGAATCGATTAATGTTTATCGCAACGATACGGCCAAATGACCCAAATCAACTAAGTTCAAAGGAAAACGGTCATTGGACAACTTGTCGACAAGGTGTAGTTTCCTCGAACGGTTACCTAGGCCAAGGGACCGATTCGGCCCGGGAGGAACGAGTGTATAGCAAGTTCCAGCCTTCATCGGCGCGAGTTATACGGGAACTTTCGCACAGGGCTCGCTACCCGACGCGAAAGGGTCGACGTCTAACTCAGCTATATGTCCGCGATAGCTTGAAATTGCCAGTGGCCTTCACACCCTTCTTACTGCTTAACAAATGCACGTGGCACGGGGTGAATATGATAGTTTCTCAATGTCATACAATTTCATATGCTTGTCTCAAAATATGTAAACATGCAAATCGAGTAGGATAGTTAGAAAGATCATTGAAATAGCAAGCCAACATGTTTATGAAACTTCTTGAATCAAATGCTAGAGCTTGGATTTAATTAGCCATTCGCCAGTACATGTGTTTCGTGCTGATCCTCGCTCTTTGCAGGTCCCGCGAACCAGGAAGGACGTGCCAACTAGCTCGGCGACGTTCGTGACTTTTGAAGCTTCGGCCGTGCGTCGAAGACTCTCTCTCAGCGACTCTACTTTGAAGGCTCTCGACAGTCCAAGGAAGATGACTCAGCGTCCCTCCCATCCAGGTCACTGGAGTACTTGTGTATATTGAGGGATGTGTGCAATGTATGGAACAACTATCTCGTCGACACTCTTTTGTAATCGAGTCATGTTGTAGCCCGCGCGGCAATGAGTCTTGTACCGGAGTCTGTAAATGATGTTCATTATCAATAAAGAATCAAGTTCCTTTACTTATTGTGTGATTCAATTTGTCTGCGTACTCTCTTAGATCTCGTGTCTCGGATTGCCTTATGACTATGCCTTGTGCGTTCGCAAATTAGGTTCGCACGGCATCACGTCCGGGGGACGACTATCGATTCGACGGAATCGGAGCGTGACAATCGTGCCCTCGTGCCCCCGTGCGTCCGGCGGCTCCCCCACGCTCCCATCGGTGTCCTCGTCCCGCCGACGTCCGCTCCTGACTCTAACAATGAAAACTTGGCGGTTGGACTAGCCCCAAGTAAAATTCGGATTGTCCTGAGTAAAAGTTTTACCAAACTGGACTATCATGTAGTAATGACTAGTCCCAAGCAAAAGTTAGAGCTCTTAGAATTAGCCTAAAATTTTGTTTGTTCTATACAAAGGAATAGAGACATTTGATAGTTTTTAAAAAGAATGGAAGCATAGACTAATTTTTATATTTGAATTGAGACATTTGCTAAAATATAATTTTAGTTTTTTAGAAATAGTAAAAATATATGTTAGTTTTTATATTGTGAATACGACATTTGCTAAAATATCGCTATCCAATTTAGTCAAACTAAATATCACGGTAGCACATCCCACATTACTTGCCCCCGTCCATCCCGTCTCTTCAGTAGTTTTGGCATCATGGTTACCGAACAAGAAATATCTTAAAGTAGGGCTGAGCAATATACGGTTGAAAAACCGTAAACCGATCCGACCCGAACCGAAAAACCCATTCGGTTCGGTTTTAAGTCTAACGGGTCGGGTTTCGGTTCCCGAATTTAGAAAATTCGGTTTTCGGGTCGGAATTCGGGTTTTGGGTTCGGTTACCCAACCGACCCGAAAACCGATTATATTTTATTAATAATTATGAAATTACCATAATACCCCTCCACATATAATTAAAAGATTAGGTTTTCTCTCTCCCCTCCATTCCATTGTTACTTCACTCATTCACTGAGTTCTCTCAGTCGGCTGCGCTGAGTTCTTTGTGGCGAAAATGGCGATTAGGGTTTTTCTCTCTCCCTATTTCTTCTGAGTCCTCTCTCAGGCCAGCTCTCTCTCTCGGAGAAACCCTAGCGGCTGCGGTGAGCTCTCTCTCTCGGAGAAACCCTAGCTCTCTCTCTCTAGCGAGAAACCCTAAGTGCAGTTCTCGAAACCCTAAGTTCTGAGTTCTTTCCCTAAGTGCAGTTCTCGAAACCCTAAGTGCAGATCTCGAAACCCTAAGTGCAGATCTCGAAACCCTAAGTGCAGATCTATCGAGATCTAACCTACACGAGTCTAGATCTGGTAAGTATCCATCGTATAAATAATCAGTCGATTTTTTTTTAACAAATAATTGTTTACTTTCTTTCATTTTTTTCTAATTAATTTGTTATTTAACCTAGATTTGGTCCCTTGCTGGCTTGCTCTCTCGATATTACGAATCTTGTTGACATTGTTGTTACACTTCTCTCACTTTCCAGCTCTCACTCACTGTAAGTATCCATCGTCTTTCTGTCCCTCTTTTTTTCGTGAATTTGTTAATATTTATTAGCTTCGAAATGTTGGGGAAATGTTAGATTCGAAAAAATTGGGGAATATTTTTTGCTGGCTGCTGCCTGCTGGTAGAAAAATTGGTGTGAAATCACTGAAATGTTGGCTTCAAAAAATGCAGGGTTGCCGTAGATGTTTGTTACATTGTTTTAATTCTGAAATGTTCCAAATTTCTTCGTAGATTTGTAATGTTAAAATTTGTTTATGTTGGAGTTGCATAATGCATGCATATTTGAATACTATGGATTCCAGACTCTGTAATCAGTGCAGTACTGCAGTGCACTATGTTTGTGCAGTTTGGATTCTTTAGAACATTGATGATTGATTATGAATGTGCATTCTGAACTTTCTAGTTTGTTCTCATTAAATTGTGTTGGGTAATCAGTGCAGTGCTGCTCATTTACTGCTGCTCTTTAGTAAATTCTTCATTTACTGCTGGTACTGCTGCAGATTAATGAGCCTTATCTGAGCTTGTGCTCTTACTGCTGCAGATTCTGTTTTCCTCTTGTGCTCTTACTGCTCTTCATTTATATTCAAATTTTGTTTTCCTTTAGTGCTCTTACTGGTAGTCTGGTACTGCTGCAGATTAATGGGAGCTTGTCCATTGGCGAGGCATTTAATTATGCAGCCATTTGGTCATTTGGTGAGGCATTTAGTACACTTTGAAACTGATGGCGAGGCATTTAATGCAACCATTTAGTACACTTTGAAACTAATATATTGGATGACAAAGTGGCAATGATGATGTGGGCTTGAGAATAGGAGAATGGATACTACATGCATCAAAATATGATGCACAATGAGCCTTATCTGAGCCTCATTTTTTTACCCTTTCTATTATGTTTTTGACTTCTTGTCCAGGAAATAAGGAAAAGAGGCTTGATGATGATGCTGCATAGGCTTGATGAATCATGATGATGCTGGCATGCTGCACAGCCTTAACTGAGCCTTTCTATTTTTTTTTTTACCCTTTCTATTATGGGTTACTATTTATTTGTAATTTGTAATGGGTTGAAATTTGTAATTGGTAATTTGATGATGCTGCAATGCTGCATAGCCTTATCTGAGCCAGTCATACACTTGTTGAATACATGTTCTTACAGAAATTTGATGATACTGTAATTTGATGATGCTGCAAATTTTACCTTGTAAAACTTGACAAAATTTAGCCCACAGAAATTTGATGATGCAAATTTTACCTTGTAATTTGATGATGCTGCAAATTTTTTTTTCCTTTTTTTGGGCCGGCCCACTTGGGCCCTTAAAACCGAACCGAACCGTAAACCGAATTTTTTTTCTCGGTTCGGTTTCAATCGGTTTGACAAAATTCGGTTCGGTTGTCGGTTCATCAAAAAACGGTTTTCGGTTGGGTCGGTTTTGCACATTTCGGTTCGGTTTGAACCGAACCGATCCGTTGCTCAGCCCTATCTTAAAGCATTCCAACCTCCAAGAAAACCTCCAGATTTAGTAGATGTGGTCCCTCCATATATAGCAAAACCAAGCTTACGTTTTCCTCTTCCATGTTAGTTGATAAGAATGTGTATACGCTGATCCCTTCACCAAAGTTAAGGTTTGGAGAACTATGGAGTGATCGAGCTCTTGGTCCACATACAAACAATTTGTACTAGGGCTGAGCATTATTCGGTTTCTGACCGAAAATCGAACCGAATCGAACCGAACCGAATAAGGATTTCGGTTCGGTTTAAGAACAGTTCAGGTCAGGTTCGGTTATGAAAATACCCATAATCCTTATTCGGTTTCGGGTTCGGGTTTGTAATTCGATTTCGGGTTAAAACCGAGAACCGATTAGACATGTATATTTACTATAATACCCTTCATACTATATAAAACCAAAAAAACTCTAGAATCTTCTCTCTCATCTCTTTCTCAAAATTTCTGATCATCCGAGCATTCTCTCGTCTTTTTTTTTTCTTTCTCTCTCTCGACTTTGAGAGAGATTGAGAGTGGCTCTCTCGTTCTTCACTTCTTCTGTTGAGATTTCAAGTAAGGAAGTAAAAAAAATTTCTTAGCATTTTTGGGGTTTTGGTTAGATTACAAGCATAGATCTCGGATCTAAAGCCCTTTCGTTGGACTTTTCGTGTTTTGTTCAGATCTCAAGTGCAGATTTGAAGCCTTTCTTTGGATTTTGGTGTTTTGTTGAGATTTCAAGTGCAGATCTGAAGCCTCTCTTTGGATCTCGGCATCATTACTCATTTGTAAGTAATATTTAAATTTTAAATTATGTTTTTTATACTTATCAAATTTTTACTCACTAATTTCTTAGTTCTTAGTTTTTTTGTTTTCTTCGAATATGCAGCACATCTTTTACTCTAATATATTCGAGTCTCAAAATTTGTGGCTGATCTCTTGCAACACCGATTAATTAAGGTATATTGTCCTCATTTAGTTGTTGAAATTCACAACCAAAAAAACATTAATTTCCATCAGGACGAACCAAACACATTGATGTGTATGCATGTGAATTTGGTCCCAATTGCACAGGGAATCTAATTTTTCCATAAGGATTATAGAAGGCTATTTCTAAAGCCACACACCACACCTACTTCCAACCCTTCATTCTAAAAAAATTTCCGTTTGGATATGTTTTCTAAATTTTTTTTCTCTGAAAACAGTTTTATGAGAGTAAATTATAAAACATTTTTATGAGTATATAAATTCTGAGTTTGCGTTTGGTTACTTTTATTTAGAAAATGGTTTTTTTGAAAAGAAAAAAAAATATGTTTGGTAAAATATTTTTAGAAAGTATTTTTTTCATTGTGTCCATATTATTGTGTCCTGTCCAAATGTACCCCATAAACAATTTTTTGTGTCCGACATTTTTGTGTGTGTCCACACAGATCTGACAATTTTTGGATTGCAGCGGATGTTAGCACAGGCGGACGAGCTAGAGGCGGCCCGAGGAGGACGAGCTAGAGGCGGCCCGAGGAGGACGAGCTTGACCGCCTTAACCGAGCGCGAGGAGCAGCCTCCGCAGCCGACGACGAGGAGCACGAGGATCAGTTGTCGCAGCCAACGACGACCGCAGCCTTCGGAGCCGAGCGCGAGGAGCAGCCGCTGCAGCTGACGACGACCGCAGCCGTCGCAGCCGCCGATGACGAGAACGAGGAGCAGTCGTCGCAGCCGACGACGACCGCAGTTTCCGGAGCGAGCACAAGGAGCAGCCGCTGCAGCCGACGACGACCGCAGCCATCGCAGCCGCCGATGACGAGAACGAGGAGCAGTCGTCGCTGCCGACGACGACTGCAGTTTCCGGAGCCGAGCGCGAGGAGCAGCCGCCGTTGTGGATCATGCTCATTCAGCACTCTTCTTTAATTTTCTAATATTCAAATTTCAAATTTATTCCTGCATTAACATTATTGGCACTCCTAAAATATCATCATACACTCCTACCTCCATACATGCACAAATTAATGTTATATTTAATGAAGGGATAGATTTATAATTTGAATGTTAAAAAATTAAAGAGGAGTGCTGAATGATATTTTAGGAGTTCTAATAGGGACACCCTTTGTGAAAGGTGTTTTAATAAAAATGTGGTACCCACCAACCCACTACCCCTCAAGTCCCATCCCTCTCTCTTTCTCTCTCTCCTCGTTTTCTTTTCTCTTCTCCAAAGAAAAATGGACTTGGCGGCGAGCTCTCCCACGACTCGTCGACATTTTAGGAGTGCTAATAGCAACACCCTTCACAAAACTGTTTCCAGAAAGCAGGTTTTAAAAGTAACGTTTTTAAATGTGATGTATGGAGTGGCTTCGTCCAAACATTGTTTGAGGGAGGGGTTGATTTATAACTCAGAAAAGTGAATTATAAATCATAAGCAAACAGGCCTCTCTCTCTCTCTCTCTCTGTCTCTCTCTCTCTCTCTCTTCAAATTTCCGTTCTATTCCCAAATCCTAATCCCTTTTTCCCAACCCTTCATTCTTTGGTAATGTCTTAGTTAGATTAAATTGTTTAGAACTGATTTAGGGTTCATATTTATTTAGGGTTCATATTTATTTGTTTCGAACCCTATAAATCCAATTAAAGGATTATAAAAAACCAATTTTGCCTACAGTCGGACTTGAACACGACAAGGCTGTAGGCAAATTCTACAGTCTTGTAGTATAAGTAGGACTGTAGAATTTTTCTACAGTCCTACAGTATATGTGGGATTGTAGAAAAATCCTACAGTCCTCCTTACACTACTAGAAAGAGAGTATACTTTAGGACTTAAGAGAGTATACTTTAGGACTGTCAACCTTTGTTTTTAGGACTGTCAACCTTTGTTGACAGTTCTAACATAATGTAGGTGACTTTAGAAATTGCCTTATACAATGAGACATGGTCCATGTAGCCGTATAATATGTGGGTGCCAGAACTAATGCAGAGATTGGAAGCAAGAACCTTTCATGTTTCACTCTCTCCATAAAAGCTCACCAGTCCCCTCTTCTCTTAAATTCAGTTTAAAAGACCTAGTCCTCCCAAGTGGGATGCCAGTTTGTTTAGAAGACCTACTCCTCCCAGGTGGGGTGCCAGTTATCCAAAAAGAAAAGCATATTTGGCCAGCCCAAAGGGGTGACCGCACTGACCCGTAGCGACGTGACAGTCAACCACTGCTGCTAGCTTGGGCTCACCTCCGGTCAGAAGCCAATGGCTGGCCGTCACGTGGCCGCATGCCAGCACAGTCGAGTCCAAAGGCAGGCAATGTAGCAGTGCTGTTTCCAAAACCTATGCAGAGATTTTGAGCACAACAGAACCCCTAGGATTAAGAAACACACAGTGGTCCATGCAAGTCTCCACTAGTTCCATAGGGTGGTCCAGGAACTAGGCCTCTTCTCCCCCTCCCCCTTCTTGATTCAATAATGACTCACCAACAAAGAACACAGCCTGTGTTTCTGCCAAATGATCATTAAATATCATCCCCCTCATGTATCATCAGCAAATTTGTCCTGCAATATATTGTTTTCAAATTATTCTAAATTTCTTTCGATACACTAGTCGAAAAAGCAAGGAAACGCGACACATGATGGTTCATTGGGACCGTCGGGGACGAGCACGTGACAGCGAATGATCTGATATTATGTATGCACGTTTCAATCGTTGTCAGATTCTTTAGGGTCCTTCCAGGGGATGATCTCATGGCCTGCATGTGAACAGGAGACGAATTAGACTCCAAGTAGTATTTGTTTGCTAAGCACAAGAAATGCTAGGTTTAACATTATGCATTATTACAGCCCTAAGGCTCGTAATGTTCTCTCCTCATAGTTCTGAAACTTAATACAATAACAGTGCAAGGAAACCAATTATCCCCCCTTCCAATTCTAGATGCGAGGATTTCTTTTTGCGTACAAGTGGCAGTGCAACATTGCAACAATAGGCAGTATGAGTCATTTGACAAAGCAAGGTTGGAAAGCATCAATGAAGCATCAAAGAGTTCATAAAAGAAATATCAACAACCAAAAAATTGCAAAGTATAAGAAAAGTTATGTTGATTTAAACCACAATGTACATAAAGAAAGTACGAGGAAGGTTACTCTTG
Source organism: Iris pallida (assembly GCA_029216955.1). Lineage (NCBI taxonomy): Eukaryota > Viridiplantae > Streptophyta > Magnoliopsida > Asparagales > Iridaceae > Iris > Iris pallida. Next base: position 1,480 of record JANAVB010040080.1, on the reverse strand, counting down.
AAAGATAGCAATAACACCACATAACATTGCACATTTGAGTATACCGGTTTTACTTGAACAACTTACAAACATTTAAGTATTAGGTGTATCATGAAATCATTATAAATCAGTAACATAAAATTTTCAACAGAATTATGTATTTACAGAACACACAAACAGACAACGAATAATACTAGAATTGCTCCATATCAACACCAGTTCATGTCAAGGGAACATGGACAAGATCATCTAATGAAAAAAGAAATCCAGCTTGAAGATCTCTCTCAACACTATATGATCCAGATCTACATCTTAGTGCTGAAATAATGAAGTACATTAAGATTTTTTAGTTCATAAGTAATTCATACGTTTGAATTATTAATCATTTGTGTATTTTCAGGCACAAACGATATGCCAAGACAGCAACAACCACACAAGGATGCGGTGAAGTCGGGGGATAGGAATTTAAAGTGATGATGCAGAAATAAGAGAAGCTTGATCAGTAAAGTATGTCAAGCTAGATGGAAGAAGGAGCTGAGCCGCTAGAAGGGGGGACAAGGATAAGAAAACAATCACTGCACATTTGCTCATATCAAGAACAGGAATTCTGGATCTCGAGCCACTGAGACATTGGCAATAAATAACAGTCAATTGGATTTGGACCAGGCTGTGAATCTCGCCACCTTAAATACAAATGAAAGTAAGCTACAGAAGAAAAACATAGAAGCAACAGTAACAAGCTATTTTCCCCGTCCTAATTTCTAGTTCTCAAGATGGGAGTTTTGTTCAACGCAATTGAAAATGAAGAATATGTTTAACATGTAGATGCAGGATGATTTGGACTAATATTCAGGTTTGGATTGCTATTTTGCAGCTGCATAAAATCACTTGCATCTTCTATCATTCAATTTGGGCACACCACCCCCAAAATGGAAGGAAAACGAAAAGATCTACAACTTTCGTGTTCAAACAGTTTCAGGATTACTTTTTTTTCTCTTCAGGTATTCAAGTTTTAGAGAAGTAATCTGATGTTGAAGTCAGAAAAGAATTCTGGACAGACTTAGAAAAGTTAGTTTGACTAGGATTTCCTTAGATATATCTATTACTATTCAAGTATTATCTTTACACATGCTAGCGAGGATTAGGGCCTATGGAACTTTGTAATTAAGAACTTGACTGCTATGTTTCTATTAACTTATGACATTACTTCTCTGAGATTAGTAATTTTCTATTGAATTAAGATCTTATTTTTCTGAGATCAGTGTTTCTTACTAGACATTTCTAATGTTTATCTTGGCGTACCTTATCATTGTATGAAAAAGACAAATAAATTAAATGCATTAGCTTCTCATCCGGACAACAAGTCTATATTCCAGACCTACTTCATTCAATTCAAGAAGTAAACTTGTAAGAAAAGTTGGGTTTGGGCCTAAGTGGTCCACCGAAACCAACCAGACCTGATCCTTGCAGACAAATTAAGAAAAATTGGTACTTGGATTTT
>JANAVB010040079.1:0-45819 GCA_029216955.1 Iris pallida | reverse complement strand
AAAGTGCTGCGGGCTCTAACAAAGAATTGGAATCCAAAGGCCACAGCAATTATTGAAGGAAACGACCTCACCACAATGTCGTTGGAAACCTTGACGGGCAAGCTCATGACCCATGAACTCGACTTGCAAGACTTTGAAGAAGCAACACCAAAGGAGAAAACAATCGCCTTCAAAGCTTAAGCAAGAAAGCTACATACAACGATTCTGATGAAGAATCATCAAGTGGTGATGAACAAGCCCTACTTGTGAAGAACTTCAGAAAGTATCTAAAGTTTACAAGCAGAAAGAAGAAAGACGTCCAAGAAAGCAATGAAGATGAAACCATATGCTTTGGATGTAAGAAGTCAGGGCACATGAAGAAGGACCAGCTACCAAGAAGAGCAGTCCATATGACAGATCAAGATCAAGCAGAAACGCTACAACTGGTCGAAAGTATGCCAACACAAGTATCTGGCATGAAAGCGACGCCAGTGATTCTGAAGAAGAGGATAGACCCTGCGGCAATGCAAATGTCTGTCTTATGGCATTTGACAAGGTATCTTCAAACCCTCTATATGATGAATTTACTTTCGAAGAGTTAGAAAATGCTTTTAGCGACTTACTTGAAGAACACAAAAATGTGCTTGACAAGTATAAGCAATCTCGAAAAGAGATTAAGGCATACACAACCGAGTTAGCTAGATTGTCCAATCTTGTTCAAGATATCAAAGACATCTACTACCGGTAACACGGAAGAGATAGACAAACTCAAAGTAGACTATCATGAGGCTATCCTCACTATTCAAAAGAAAAAAGAGATTATGGTAAGATACAAAAGTTGTATGACACAGAGAAGAAGATGCACTTAGTAACAGAACAGAGACTCTCAGCTATGACTGCTAAATATGAAGAGTCTATTATGATTTCTAAAAAGTTAGAAATCAAGTTAGGCAAACAGGAAATGCCTGTGACACAGCCTAATTTTAGTCCTAATGCAAAGCATACACCTAAGAGGACTAAAAACAAGAAAGCACAGAAGAAACACACGAGTATCATCATGCTTTCACTTATAGGTTCTCCAAGAAACCAAACAAGCATGTGAACACAGTTTCAACCACATCTGGTTCTAAACTGACTTGCACATATTGTGGTACCCACGGACACATATCACAATATTGTCTTGCAAGAAAGCTTGTTGATAACCATACTTTAGTCTGGAGACCTAAAGCTAATCAGCATGGACCCTTCAGAAAATGGGTACCAAAGGATTCATCTACTTGTTTTGTAGGTGGACCCTCAACCCTCTCATGCTAGAAGCAAATGGATCCTCGATAGCGGATGTTCGCGACACATGACTGGTGATGCATCTTTATTCGCTACGCTATCGATGAAGAAAGAAGGATACGTCTCCTTCGGAAATAACTTGAGAGGTGATATTATAGGTAATGGTACTGTAGGTATTTCTCCTTACCCAATAATAAAGGATGTTTGTCTAGTAACTGAATTGAAACATAACCTATTGAGCATAAGTCATTTGGCAGATAATGGTTATGGTATCAATTTTGTGAAAGATAAATGTACCATATATAATATGTCATCTGGTGATCCCGTATATAAAGGGATTAGAGAAGACAATATTTATGTTTTCTTTTTGGAGAATACTAATGCAGGAAGGTGCCTAGTAGCCAATCAAGATGAAAGCTGGCTATGGCACATGAGACTAGGACATACAAACATGGATACTATCTCACGTCTGAACACAAAGAAGTTGGTAAAAGGACTCCCAGAAATTCCATTCAAGAGAGACATGATATGTGTTGACTGTGAAAAGAACAAAGCACATAGGTCTTCTTTTAAATCCATCAACGCTTCATAGATCTAGCGACAGTGATGATGAAGATGCACCTACAAAGACAAAGAAGAGTTCTGAGAAAGATCCTACCCAAGAGGCAAGAACTGATAAAAGTTTCGAAGATGCAGGAACTGAGAAGAGCCTTGTGAAAGGTATGGCCCAAAGATTCGAATCATTGAGATTCAAACCAGATCATCCAGAAACTCTCATAATAGGTGATGTATCCAAAGGTGTAAGTACTCGTTCATCTCTTAGAGATTCTGAAGTAGCAGCTAATGTAGCATTTATTTCACAAATAGAACCTAAGAATGTTGATGAGGCTTTTTCTGATAAATTTTGGATTTCTGCCATGCAAGAGGAACTTAATCAATTTGAAAGAAACCAAGTTTGGGAACTTGTTCCTAAACCTATTGGTCAATCGATAATTGGTACCAAATGGGTGTTCCGAAATAAACTTAGTGAAGATGGACAAGTTCTACGCAACAAAGCACGTATAGTTGCACAAGGTTATAATCAAGAAGAAGGAATTGATTATGATGAGACCTATGCTCCTGTTGCTAGACTAGAAGCCATCCGCATGTTTTGCACTTTTGCTTGTTTTAATGATTTCAAACTTTTTCAAATGGACGTGAAAAGCGCATTTTTAAATGGTTATTTGAAAGAAGAGGCTTTTGTGAAACAACCCCCTAGTTTTGAAGATTTTCAAAAACCTGATCACGTCTTCAAGCTTAAGAAAGCACTTTATGGACTCAAACAAGTACCTCGTGCTTGGTATGAACGCCTAAGCGCCTTCTTACTTGATAATGGATTTTCAAAGGGCAAGATTGATACTACTCTTTTTATTAAATCCATGATAATGATATACTTCTAGTGCAAATTTATGTAGATGACATTATCTTTGGTTCTACTAATGAACAACTCTGTCAAGAATTTGCCAAGTGTATGCAGAGTGAATTTGAGATGAGCATGATGGGAGAGCTGAACTTCTTCCTAGGATTGCAAATCAAACAACACTCGAACGGAACATTTATCAACCAAGCCAAGTACACGAAGGACATACTGAAGAAGTACGACTTCGAGAATGTAAAGCCAATTGGGACTCCTATGGCTACATCTACAAAGCTTGATGCTGATGAAAGTGGCAAACCTGTTGATCAGCGTAAGTATCGAGGTATGATTGGTAGTTTATTATATTTAACTACTAGTCGCCCTGATATTATGTTTAGTGTTTGTATATGTGCACGATATCAGGCAAACCCTAAGGAATCATATCTTAGTGCCGTTAAGCGTATCTTCCGATACCTTAAAGGAACTTCTACAGTTGGCTTATGGTATCCCAAAACCAAATCCTTTGACCTTATAGGTTACTCGGATGCGGATTTTGCTGGATGCAAAGTGGACCGTAAAAGTACTAGTGGCACATGTCATTTCTTAGGAAAGGCCTTAGTCTTTTGGTTTAGCAAGAAACAAAATTCAGTAGCATTATCAACAACTGAGGCTGAGTATATCGCCGCAGGACGCTGTTGTGCTCAAATTTTGTGGATGAAGCAAACCTTAGAGGACTACAATCTGCACTATACAAATATTCCTATTTATTGTGATAACACTAGTGCAATTAATTTGACTAAGAACCCTATCTGTCATTCACGCACAAAGCACATAGAAGTTAGACATCATTTTTTACGTGATCATCAACAACACGGGGATATTTGCTTAGAATTTATTGATACTGAACATCAACTAGCTGATATTTTCACTAAACCATTGGCTGAAGACCGTTTTAACATCTTGAGACGTGAGCTCGGCATTCTTGAATTCTCGGATTCTTAAAACATATGGTAATTAAAACTGTATTTATGACTTGACAATTTATTATTTAATAAAAATTATTTTTGGGGACAAACTTACAAAGGGTATGTCTGTCACCACGGCTACGGTCGAAACGAAGCGGTACTTAAGAGTTCCCCGGTGAACCACCGTTAGCTGGGACAACCCCTATAGTTAACCCGAAAATAATAGCAGTTATTTAATAAACCAGTCAACTGTTATTTATTACAGTCTTTATTTACCTGACTGCTTTGACTGTCTCGGGAATGCAAGTGGCCGAACTCGGCCCGAACTCTGACCGAGTTCGGACCGAATTCGGCCCAAACTCTGACCGAGTTCGGACCGAATTCGGACCGAGTTCGGTCGGCACTGTGATGGTTCCAGAACCGAACAGCCGGCCCTAGCACCTCCTCCCAGTGCGGACGACCCAACGATGTGTGTGGATTCAGCCATGGGATAGTGGATTTAGTTTCGATTAGTTGATGCAGTTTATGTAGTAGTTTTATTTTATTTCATGTCTAAACTGTTTCAGTTAGACTTTATCAGTTGTACTTTTTGGATTATTAGTGGAACCTCTATGATATTTCAGTTTATTATGACTTAGTTCATTTTATTCCAGTTGTCTATGCTGTGATTACTTCTTTTTACTTCACTTTGTCTTGTCTATTCTATTGTTGGCTTCATGATTTACGGGGGAGCCTATTCATTTTACTACTTGACAAAGGGGGAGAAAAAGAGTATATACCAAACGCAAGATATATCCAAAACAAAAACATCTCAATTTTCAGGTATTTTTGATATTTTGTTCTATTTGATATAAATATATTTTGGTATAGACTCAAGTTTGTCAATTATCAAAATGGGGGAGATTGTTGGCCCATTCCACGGTCACACCCGATTTCGATAATCAACATATACTTTAGTCAATACACAAAATATAGCAAATGCTGCTAACTATTTCAGGATGCATGAAATCATATTCAACGGACGATGTACTGCATAAATCAAAGCGTCAAAGTCATCAAAATCTTCTGAAGACTCTTTTCTACTTTTATTCTGTATTTTACATTTTATTGAGTCTAGGAATTACTTTGTAAAATCAATTATGGTAATACTGGCTTAGGGTTAAAATTGTCCTCCTTTCTAGAAACCTATTTTTACCCTTTCGTATTTTCGGTTACAAATATTTCAAAAACATATTTCGAAAATATTCTTTTCAAATGATTTTACAAATAACCAAAAACATGTTTGAAAACTGTTTTTACAAAATATTTTTAAATATCTCCTGACAGAACTCCAAGCCGAGTTCGGCCCGAGTTCGGTCCGAACTCTGACCGAGTTCGGTCAGTTTGTATTCAAACTTCTGTTGCCTCCAAATCAGCGAGCAACGTCTCTTTGCGAGATATTTGCACCCGAACTCTGCCCGAGTTCTGCCCGAGTTCGGTTGGTGAAAACACCTATAAATAGAGAAGAACTTTTCGTTTCAAATCATCAATTCATTCTTCATCTTCTCTTCTCTACTATTCAAGTGTTTTCTAAACGATCTAAGATTTTCAAATCTCACCTACACATCTCTTAGCCAAAAGCCAGTACTATCAGAGTTGATTTAGAGTCTTTTGGTTACTCAAGAGTTGTAAGAGGTCGTTCAAGTTTCAACAACTTTTCTGTTGTGGAGCTGGTCGTGCGCTCGCCACCAAGCACGATGTTGTGAAGCCGGTCGTGCGCTTGTCACCAAGCACGGTGTTGTAAGAGATTGCAAGCTCTCAGTTAAAGCTTGTGCCATAGTGGATTAACATCGAGCAAGAGTACTCGAGACTGGATTAGTCCTCTCAGAGGGATACCAGTATACATCGCTGTGTCACTGAGTTTGATTCTCCTATCTTTATTTACTGTCTCTTACATATCTGCCATAGTTTAATTTTTTAATTGGTGATTATATTTTCGCTGCACACACGCACTCTATTCACCCCCCCTCTAGAGGTGCTCAACGATCCTACAAGTCTGCTGTTTATTCTATGTTTCTTAAATTCATTGCTATGGTGAAGCGTCAGTTTGGGGCTGATATACGTCGTGTGCAGAGTGACAATGGCACTGAATTTAATTGTTTACGAGATTATTTTTCATCTCAAGGTATATTGTTCCAAACATCCTGTGTTGGGACCCCTCAACAGAATGGAAGGGTAGAAAGAAAACATCGACATATTTTAAATGTCGCCAGGGCATTGCGATTTCAGGGTTCTCTTTCCGTAGATTTTTGGGGGGAATGTGTTCTGGCTGCATGTTATTTGATAAATAGAACCCCTTCTAGTATCTTGCATTTTAAGTCTCCTTATGAAGTTTTATATGGCGCGGCTCCTTCGTATGATCATCTACGTATTTTCGGTTGTTTGTGCTATGCGTATGATTTGAAATCCCGACATGATAAATTTGCTAGCAGGAGCAGAAAATGTATCTTTGTTGGGTATCCACTTGATAAAAAGGGATGGAAACTGTATGATTTGGAGACTGGTAAATTTTTTGTGTCCCGTGATGTTACTTTTTATGAAAAAGAATTTTCTGGGTGTGACTCTGCTAGCGAGATATCTTCTGCGACACGTCATACATCTGTCGAAGTGCCAGGAGACGATATAGAGGCTTTTGGGATGGTGCCGACTACGGTTGCTGAGGCCGGAGTGGTTGCTGTTGGCTCGGCACCGAGTAGCCAGGATGCACAAGTAGATACAGAAGTATTGACAGGAGAGTCCGCTGGGGGTGATGCAGATACTACTAATACAGGGGATACAGTGTTGCCAGAGGTGCCCGACGAGGTAGTATTGGGGAGAGGAATGCGGAAGAAATCACAGCCAGTACGATTGCAGGATTTTGTGACAAATGCTGTTCGAAGTAAAAGTCCCCCCTTCACCACAGTTCATCTGTTCCCATCACTTCCTCAGGTACTTCGTATCCTCTAACACAATTTCTAAGTTATGACATATTTACTGCTGGACACAGAGATTTTCTTGCAGCTATCACTGCAGGTGTTGAGCCTACTTCATATCGTCAGGCCTCGCGAGATTCGGGCTGGCGTACAGCTATGCAAACTGAAATACAGGCTCTAGAAAATAATGGGACATGGAGTCTTGTCGATTTGCCTCCTGGGAAGAAAGCATTGGGAAGTAGATGGGTGTACAAAATAAAGTACAAATCTGACGGAAGTGTTGAGCGCTTAAAGGCACGGCTGGTTGTGTTCGGTAATCATCAGGTTGAGGGGATCGATTATTCAGAGACATTTGCCCCAGTAGCTAAGATGCCTACAGTTCGGGCGTTCTTGGCTGTTGCAGCTGTGAGAGGCTGGACTTTGCACCAGATGGATGTGCACAATACTTTTCTTCATGGAGATCTGACAGAAGAAGTGTATATGAAGTTGCCGCCAGGTTTTTTGCATAGTGAACCCAACAAAGTGTGTCGCCTGCGTAAGTCTCTATATGGATTGAAACAGGCACCGCGTTGTTGGTTCGCTAAGCTTACTGCTTCTCTGATATCCTATGGATTTATTCAATCACATTCGGATTATTCCCTTTTCTCTTTCTTTAAAGGGAAGGTAGAGTTGCATGTTTTGATCTATGTGGATGATATGATTGTGTTTGGTAATGACACAGGTGCTTTAGATGCTTTCAAAAAGTACCTTAGTTCTTGCTTTCACATGAAGGACCTTGGTGTGTTGAAGTACTTTCTTGGCATAGAGGTGGCTCGGAATGCGGAAGGAATTTTCTTGTGTCAAAGGAAGTATGCTTTGGATATCATTTCAGAATGCGGTCTGATGGGGTCTCGTCCTGCCAGTTTTTCTATGGAGCCCAATCACAAGCTGGCAGAATCGACTAGTCCAAGGATGGCGGATGCAGTGACTTATAGGAGGCTGGTTGGGAGGTTGATTTATCTATCATTTACTCGCCCTGACTTGGCCTATGCTGTGCATATCTTGTCTCAATTCTTACAAGAGCCTCGGCAAGATCATTGGCATGCTGCTTTGAGAGTTGTCAGATATCTCAAAAATGCACCAGGACAGGGTATTCTTTTGAAAGCTGATTGTGATCTCCGTCTTTCTGGTTGGTGTGATTCCGACTGGGCTAGTTGTCCTTTGACTCGCCGCTCTGTTACAGGTTGGTTGGTGTTTCTGGGGGGGTCTCCTATTTCTTGGAAGACCAAGAAGCAATCAACTGTTTCCCGATCTTCCGCTGAAGCTGAATACCGATCTCTTGCTGCGCTCGTTTGTGAGTTGAAATGGTTGAAGGAGTTATTGGTGTGTTTGGGCGTTCACCAGGAGTCTGCTATGTCGGTGTATTGTGACAGTCAGTCCCCTGCACCTGGCTCAGAACCCGGTATTTCATGAGCGCAGTAAGCATATTGAGGTGGATTTACATTTTGTTCGCGATGCTATTAGAGATGGCACCGTAATAGCCTCGCATGTTCCTACTTCTTCTCAACTGGCTGACATCTTCACCAAGCCCCTTGGAAAGCAAGTGTTCGATTCTTTTCTTCCCAAGTTGGGCATTTGTGACTTACATGCTCCAACTTGAGGGGGGGTGTTAGATTATAAGATAATATTTGCAATGTAAATATGGCCCATACCCATAAGCCCAAATGTAGACACTATATAATTGTAACAAACCCTAGCAATGAATACAAGGCATTATTATTTCCTACAGGATCGTACTGACGAGGTTGCGGTGTCGGACATTGTGAAGGATGAAGTATCGCTGCTGGAAGAAATGGTTCTTGCTCTGGAGTTGCCGAGGGAATCGCCCGATTATCGGAGACGAAGACGAGCAATTAACCGTTGTTAGGGTTTGCTTGGCTTGGGTAAGGAGGAAGAGGAAGGAATTGCTCTGCTCTCAACAAAATTTTCGGACGAAATAAAACGAGAATAAGAGAGAGAGATAGAGAGAGAGAGGAGAGAGAGAGAGAGGTGTTTATATAGGGTGGTTAATGACTTGGAGAAGGGAGAAAAAGATTTGGAGGAAAAGATGAAAAGTAAAAATTTTTGGGCTGCTCTTCTTCAATGGGGATAAAGTAGATGCATCTGTAAAATAAGTTGAAGGAAAACTTAAGAATTAGAAAAATTATGTTACTACAAGAGTAGCATTCCATGACAACCTTAAATAGAATTGTTAGAAAAAGGAGTTAATTAGAAAAAAAATCCTTAATAATTAGTAAACAACATTTCCTCTTTATAGGAAAATCATAATGATGTTATTTTAAGTCACAAAATGATTTAAAGTATTTATTTCCAAAATACTAAAATATTAGGAAAAATATACTGAACATTATTGATTTGGAAAAGTGGGGTTAAAAAAGTAGGATAAAATTACCACACATGATAACTCACATATTGGTTATCCTTTAGTACTACTGCACAAGAAGCAACTTCTGTTGATGCAGTTTGCTGCATAGCCACATTGCAGGACTGCAATCTAGTCCAAGACTGCTATAGCTGCTGACTTCTACTGTTGCAATTTCCTTAAACACACACATCTGCAGGTTGTAGGAGGAATACACCATATTCTCATTCCCTTGCACACACTCACACTACTGCAGATGTTTTTGTGGTCTCCGTATACAGACACATCCACAGATGCACACTGAAATGCACACTCACTTAGTTTACTTAGAAGGATTGATACATTACTTGCATTCATGGTACCCCATCCTAGATTAAACATCCTTCTTTGAATTATGCAACTGCCAACTTCGAAAACGACTGATACTGTTATCATGCTAAACCTACAAGAGACTACCTTTTTTTTTTTCTTTTTTTTTTGAGGGTGTCCACTTCTTAATGGTGCTTGGAGGCATGCCTCCAAAGGGGCTCGAACCCGCCACTGCGTCGGGGTGCTCCACCGTTCCCAACGGGCTACGGCCACGGGGACTACAAGAGACTACTGACACTATAAGAAAAATGGCTTTGCAAAACAAATATTAGTTTTTTTCCTTATACACCACATACCAGAATATCATAACATTAAAATTAAATATAGATTTGCAAAATATACATCTAAGGATGTTCGACTTCTTAAATATCTAATTTAGTACCTTCTAAGCTCCCTCACAAAAAGAAGAAGAGGAAGCTAGAACATTGCAAATAGTAGATTAATCGAAATATATAGTGCATTGTATAACATCGTGTTATTGCCGGGGCACAATTTTTTTGATGGAAAACTGAGAATATGAATCAATTGTAAAAACAATGTTCCAACGCAACACTTCTAGGAAGGTTGCGCAAGTATAACGAATATCTAAAAAGATATCGTTATGATATTACGAGAATCTAAAAAGATTTCGTAATCACAGCAATCAGATCGTAGTACTTCTAAAAAGAAGATACAATCAGAGTTACTGGCAGCAACGAAGAAGGTGACTGGCGATAGATGGAAGAACAACTGCTGGGGTGAATGATCACCGTTGCTCAAAGCTTTATTCGCCCTACTCGAACAGCTTCCAGGAACCAGCAAGTTCGTCGGAGAACTTGGAACACTCCTGCTCTTCTGACTCCTCGGACGGACACGAACTTCCGTGCAAGAGCAACGCTGGTGTGACGCCTTTCCTCTCTCTCTCGAAGGCTGCAGATCAGAATTGTGTTAAAGAACACGTCTGAAATCTCTGTTTACTTGTGCTAAAGAACACTTCGTAAACTTTCTGATCGCTTCTCTTTCTGTTCTGTAACCTGTGAGAGAGGAGGAGGCCTTATATAAGCCCTTGTAACAACTGTCCGGTTAGCACAATGTTAGGGACGTGGTAGTAACCAACCCGAACATGGAGCAACCGCTCAGAACATGCAAGGACACGTTCTGTTGGAAGTTGTGCCACCAGCATAATTTACACTTTACGCACACAGTCCCTTTTTACCCTACGCACACTACGCACTCTACGCACACTGCATACACTGCGCATACTGCGCACTCTACGTACGCTGCGTACGCTACGCACACTGCGCGTACTGGGCGTACTGGGCTGCGTACTGGGCTGCGTAACTGGGCCAGCGTAACTGGGCTCGTGTAACGGGCCGCGCAACGTGGTCGCGCAAGTGGCTCGCGCAACGAGCGCAACTTAAGCGCACTATGCGCCTAGCGACGATGCTGACGTGCTAAGTGCAAAGTGCGCCAACAAAATGCCACATTACGTCGTATGAGCCCGAGTCCGAGCCCGAGTCCGAGTCCGAGTTCGAGTCCGAGTCCGAGTCCGAGTCCGAGTCCGAGTCGCTAAGCCCCAACGGGGCTTAGCTCCTATGGAAATAAATTTCCCAAGAGCAAAAAGCATGAATGCTTTAATTGTTGATTTTAGCCTTTTTTTAGAAAAATAATCCCATATGGCAAACCTATGTGCACCTCCACACTACATGTGCATCTCCAATAATAGCAAAGCTAATATATAGAGATACAAACCATTTGTTTTTCCGATGTGGGACTAAACCTTTCTAAAGGAAAAACCAAAAACCCAACAATCCCCCACATATCTCTATATATGGATATAAGTGTTCCCCACAGTAACTATCCATCATGCATTAGGAGAGATGTCGCTTACGACTTGAATCTTCCCGCATGGGTCAAAAATTAAACTATAATACAAGAATGGACTAAGCCTTGAATTCTGCATCATAGCTAAAATTCTTTCCACTCACATAATGTAGTTACATGTGCTTCTGGCTACACATTAAGGCCTTGCCAGCCTGGTTTCAGTAATAATTTTGGGTGTCTACAAGTTTACCCTTAAGAGATGGCCTGATATCTCTGTCACACACTATAGGTGAGTTTATTATAAAGAGACATGGCATGAAGCGCTTTGCGCTTCCCTTACGGTGCTACGCCGCTATGACATGGCTTAAAGCCGAGGCCTTACCCCGTACCGGGAACCTCATCGTAGTGTCATACTACAGTAGCATGAGGCAACCGCCTCTTTGTAGTGCCAAACTACCCAGCATGAAGCCTTAGGCTCCCTTGCGGTGTTACGCCGCAATGACATGGCTTGCAAGGCCGAGGCTTTACCTAATCGGGTACCTCATGGTGGTGTCTTGCCACTGTAACATGAGGAACTCCTCCTCTTTGTAGTGCTGACTACACCCCTCTTTATATTTAACATACAGCATTAGGCTAACTGCCTATTTGTAGTGCTACGTCGCTATGACTTGGCCTACAAAGCCGAGGCTATCCTATTCCTGGGCAGCACCCTACATATAGGAACCTTATTGTGGAGTCACCCCACTATAGCATGGAGTTTCACTCCTTGTAGTGCTGCTCTACCGTGCTTCCTGTAAAGCACTCCAGGCATTCACTCTGCCTGAGAACTCATTAAGGCAATTAAGCCAACCTTCCCGCAGGAACCGTTTTCCGCAGTAAAATAGTAGACAACAGTGGTTATAGGTCCGTAACATCTCCATGCCCAATAGAACATGTACCCACCGTTCCTGATATTCTTCCGATTAGTGGTCCTCCCTTGAACCAAAAGCTACATGCCTAGTAGATAAATCTTTAAACTATTAGCATAAAACTTTATGGTAGGAATACAATAATCCAATATCAGAATGCCTTCAAGCCCATTTTACAAGCTGTGTCATTGACCAGCTGGCGCTTGAGGCCCTTGGTGAACGGATCCGCCAGGTTCTCCTGACTCCGAACATTAATCACTGCAATAACACCTCTTTTGATAAGATCGTGTACTGCCCTGTGCTTCAACCGCATAGTCCTCTTCTTTCCGTTGAAAAGGTCATTTGATGCCACCGCCGCAGTCGCCTAGTTGTCGCAGTATATCAGTATCGCCGGTATTTGCGCCCCAACCAATGGAAGATCATACATGAGCTCCCAAAGCCATTCTGCTTCCTCGACTGCGGTATCTAGTGCAAAGAACTCAGATTCCATGGATGACCGTGAGAGCATAGTCTGCTTCTTCGACTTCTACGATATAGCAGCTCCACCCATTATAAAAATGTATCCACCTGTGGACCTCTCGCTCTCCACCTTTGAGCACCAACTGGCATCACTGAAGCCTTCCACTACCGACGGATCTCCGCTGTAGTACAGTGCATATGTCTGAGTCTTCTTGAGATATCTCATAACCCGTTTCACAGCTTTCCAGTGTTCAGCACCTGGGTTGCTCGTGAAACGATTCAGCATTTCCACGACGAAAGCTATGTCAGGCCTTGTGGCAGTAGTAGCATATATTAAACTTCCATTACGCTTGCATACTCCAGCTGCCTGATGCTTTCCCCTGAATTAGGCTTCAGCTTCAGATCACACCTGTACGGCGTATCGATCCCTGGAAGATCCCGATACCCATAACGAGTGATCATTTTCTCAATATAATGAGACTGTGACAGCGCTAGTCCAGTGTCTATCCGGATGATCTTGATCCCTAAGATCACATCAGCTTCCCCCAAGTCCTTCATACTGAACTTGCTTGAGATGAATTTCTTTGTCTCCGTGACACAGCTAATATCCGTACCTAGGATAAGCATGTCGTCCACGTACAGACAAACGATCACACCTCTTCCATCAGCGAACTTCGTGTAAACACACTTGTCCGTATCGCTGACCATGTAACCATTTGACCTTATAACTTTGTCAAATTTCTCATGCCACATCTTGGGAGCCTGTTTAAGACCGTACAAAGATTTCACCAACTTGCAGACTTTGTCTTCAAGACCCCTGATGACAAATCCCTCTGGCTGTTGCATGTAAATCTCTTCGGTCAGCTCGCCATTTAGGAAAGCCGTATTCACATCCATCTGATGTATCACCATTATATATTGCTGCGAGAGCAATCAACATTCTGATGGTGGTCATCCGGGCTACTGGAGCATACGTGTCAAAATAGTCAATCCCCTGCTTCTGAGAAAACCCCTTGGCTACCAACCTAGCCTTGAACTTGTCAATAGTTCCGTCTGCTTTCATCTTCTTCTTGAAGATCCATTTGCATCCGATGGGTTTCACTCCTTCAGGAAGATCAACCAACACCCAAGTGTTATTTGAGGTGATGGAATCAATTTCATTATCAATCGCCTCCTTTCAGAAAATTGCGTCTCTGGTCTTCATCGCCTCATCATAGGTAAGCGGATCAGCTTCCACATGATAGGTGACAAATTCACTTCCGAAGTCCTTCGGCCTTCTCACATGCTTAGCTGACGACTCAGCTTGTTCTGGTTCAACCGTTGTTTCAACAACAACATCTTCTTGGACCACATCTTCATTGAAGACTTCATTTTCTTGTGCACCCTGATTGTTCTCCGGAATATCCGCAAGAACAATATTCTTGTGCCGTACAAATTTGTCTTCAAAATATTCTGCGTCGCGAGATTCAATGATATGATTTGACTCTATATCAAAAAATCTCCGAGCATCACTCTTCTCGGCATACCCCAAGAAGATCGTCTTAGTAGTCCTTGTCCCAAGCTTCTGAATCTTCAGATCTGGAAGCTTGACATATGCCAGACACCCCCACACTCGAATGACATTCAAGTTAGGTCTGACTTTGAACCAGAGTTCATGAGGAGTAATGTCAGAAGTTGCATGAGGCACCCTATTCAGAATAAAAGTGGCTGTCAATGCAGCTTCTCCCCAGTAGCACTTAGGAAGACCAGCAGTCAACAACATTGAGTTAATCATTTCTGTTAATGTTCTGTTCTTCCTTTCTGCTACTCCGTTTGATTGAGGAGAGTACGGAGCCGTAGTCTCATTGACAATTCCATGTTCTTTGCAGAACGATGCGAATTCATGAGACCTGTACTCCCCACCTCGATCACTTCTTATCCTTTTGAGAGTTGTTGTCCAGTCTGCCGCTCAGCTTCGGCTCTGAACTCCTTGAACTTCTCGAATGCTTCGTCTTTAGCCTTCAGCAAGTAGACGAACGCATACTTTGAGAAGTCATCGATGAAGGTTATAAAATACTTCATCCCGGTCTTTGTAGAGAACTGTTTGAAGTCACAGATATCAGAGTGAACCAACTCCAGAAGATCTGTACTTCGATTAACCCGAGGAAAGGGTTTCCTTGTGATCTTCGTTTGAGCACAAACTTCACATTTCTCTACCTTACCCCAATATTTGGAGATAAGTCCTAGACTAGACATTCTGTTTATTCGTTTACAATAAACATGTCCTAGCCTATTATGCCACAACTCAAGAGTATAAGCAGAATGAGTGACTTCATTAATTACATTAATTATATTGGACTGATTTACAAGCTGAATCTTGAAGATTCCTTCGGTATAAAAAGCTTTCCCGAAATATGTTCCCTTGATAGACATCACCATCTGGCCAGCATTGATGTCCATCCTGAGGCCTGCATTGCAGAGTAAGCCTCCCGAGACTAGGTTCTTGGCGATAGCAGGTACGTGCTTCACGCCTTGAAGCGTCAGAGACTTCCCCGAAGTCAGCTTCAACAACACCGTCCCGATCCCGAGCACTTCAGCTTGTGCCTGGTTCGCCATCATAACCACTTCAGAAGTAGGGGTGTAGGTGGTGAACCACTCCTTACTGGAGCAGACATGGCAGGAGGCTCCAGTGTCTACCCACCAGTCAGAATTAATCCTTACCGCATCAACCTGTGCAATCATAGCAACAATGTCAGTAATCATAGATACCTTACTAGGCTCTCCTTGCTCTGACTGCTTGGTTTTTGCTTTGCCCTCATTCTTAAAGTGGCCCTTCTTGCCACACTTGAAGCAAGGCATTTCAGACTTCGGCTTCTTTTTTTTTATAGAAGTTCCCTTGACTTTTAGATTGTTAGGGTTCTTCTTCTTGCTGTAGAAAGCCGCCTGCTTTCCCTTTGGTTCTTTGGTCTAAACCAGATTGGCGTTAGCCAATTGCTTGGACAGTGTGGCCACCTTCAGTTGAGCCCGCATCTGGTCCTCAATATAGATTTTCTGTAGGAGATCTTCAAGGGTGATCTCCAACTTCTTCCTATGCATGTTTGCATAGAACTTGCTCCACCCAACGGGAAGCTTTGAGACATCCCTCCAACAACAAACTTGTCGGGGAGGGGCATCGCCTCGTCTTCCAGCTTCTGTCGCAGCTTCAGGAACTCCTTTACCTGCGACAGCATAGACTTTTCGTCCTCAAAGAACCACTTGTGATATTTTTCAACCACAAATATTTTACTGCGGTTCGTGTCTTCTTCGTAGAGTTTTTCTAGAGACTCCCATATGTCTCTAGCGATATTTCTTAGAATAGGATTCTGCTAGGGAATCCTCCATAGCATTCAGGATAAGCAACCTGCAAATGCTATTCTCCCTTCTCCAATTGGCCTGAAGTTTAGTAGCCGCAGAGATTGCGGCGGCAGATCCAGTATCTGGAACGGTAGGTTCCTCTTCAAGAAGCACGTGATCCACGTCTCTGAGTTGAAGAGTGAGATAAACTCCTCTTTCAGACTTGATAATGCTCTCCATCAAACTTCTCTAACTTACAGAAGTCAGCGTTTAGGAGTGAAGCATTAATGTTTTCCATCGTAGCAATAAAGCTTTGAGATTGTTATTGTCGGGGCACAATTTTTTTCGATGGAAAACTGAAAATATGAAACAATTGTAAAAATAATGTTCCAACGCAACACTTCTAGGAAGGTTGTACAAGTATAACGAAGATCTAAAAAGATATCGTTATGATATTACGAGAATCTAAAAAGATTTCGTAATCACAGCAATCAGATCGTAGTACTTCTAAAAAGAAGATACAATCAGAGTTACTGGCAGCAACGAAGAAGGTGACTGGCGATAGATGGAAGAACAACTGCTGGGGTGAATGATCACCGTTGCTCAAAGCTTTATTCGCCCTATGCGAACAACTTCCAGGAACCAGCAAGTTCGTCGGAGAACTTGGAACACTCCTTCTCTTCTGACTCCTCGGACGGACACGAACTCCCGTGCAAGAGCAACGCTGGTGTGACGCCTTTCCTCTCTCTCGAAGGCTGCAGAACAAAACTGTGTTAAAGAATACGTCTGAAATCTCTGTTTACTTGTGCTAAAGAATACTTCGTAAACTTTCTGGTCGCTTCTCTTTCTGTTCTGTAACATGTGAGAGAGGAGGAGGAGGCCTTATATAAGCCCCTGCAACAACTGCCCGGTTAGCACAATGTTAGGGACGTGGTAGTAACCACCCCGAACATGGAGCAACCGCTCAGAACATGCAAGGACACGTTCTGCTGGAAATTGTGCCACCAGCGTAATTTATACTTTACGCACACAGCCCCTTTTACGCACCCTACGCACACTACGCACTCTACGCACACTGCGTACGCTGCGCACTCTACGCACGCTGCGTACGTTACGCACACTGCGCGTACTGGGTGTACTGGGCTGCGTACTGGGCTGCGTAACTGGGCTAGCGTAACTGGGCTTGCGTAACGGGTCGCACAACGTGGTCGCGCAAGTGGCTCGCGCAACGAGCGCAACTTAAGCGCACTATGTACCTAGCGACGATGCTGACGTGCTAAGTGCAAAGTGTGCCAACAAAATGCCATATTACGCCTCATGACCCCTTGAGCCCGAGTCTAAGCCCGAGTCCGAGTCCGAGTCCGAGTCGCTAAGCCCCAACGGGACTTAGCTCCTATGGAAATAAATTTTCCAAGAGCAAAAAGCATGAATGCTTTAATTGTTGATTTTAGCCTTTTTTCCATTAGAAAAATAATCCCACATGGTAAACCCATGTGCACCTCCACACCACATGTGCATCTCCAATAATAGCAAAGCTAATATATAGAGATACAAACCATTTGTTTTTTCCGATGTGGGACTAAACCTTTCTAAAGAAAAAACCAAAAACCCAACACATCAATATTATGTTGGAGTAGGTGGGGTTCCCAACCTATGTGGAGAAGACCCCGGAGTGCGACGAGCGCCATCTGTGTGTTAGATTAGCTCGGGGAGGTGACGAGGCCATTCGGAGACGAAGAAGAAACTCGGGAGCCACATTTTTACATTCTGGAACAGGGAAGGCAGAATTCTGCCCGAATTCTGCCCCCATACAGAATTCTGCCCGAATTCTGCTTTTTGGTTCCAGAATGTTGCTGGTAGGTTCTGATTGCCCGGTACAGAGTTCTGGCCGAACTCTGTGTCGTCTGGGCTGAGCGGATTTTTGGGGTGATTTCTCACCGTTGGATCATATCTGATAGACCAGATTTGATGCGGATTAGGGGAGTTAATATTAGGTTATTCCTAACCCTATTCATCATAGAATATTGAAAAAAAGATAGAGAAGGAGGCAAGAGTGCCATTGCAACTTCGGGAGAGAAGACGGAGGATTGAAGGTCGTTTTTCGAAGGAGATCGCGTACGGGTAATCTCTACTCGTCGTTCTCGCTCTTCGTAGCCTTGTAATCATTGTTCTTACTTCTGAGTGTTGTGGGATCCGATTTGGATCGGAAGAAGTTTGTAGAGGGTGTAATTCTTCTATTCCATTAGTGGAGGCTTCTCAGGGTTGGACTCCGATCGTCCCGTGGTTTTTCCCGTAAGAGTTTTCCACGTCAAAAATTCTCTGTATCTGCGTGGTGTGATTGTTTTTAGGTTCGTGCATTGTATTGCTTGGTCCTATCGCAGTGTCACGACCCGTACCCGTTTTTTTTTTTAACGGATATGAGACGTGTCCAAGCCAGCCTACGCCGCAGTGTCGGCGGTAGAACGCTGTCACGGCCATGAAGATCAGAATCACAAATAATACTCATTCACATAATTACTTTAATTTACAAGGATCACAAGATTTATATTTGCAGAAAAATATAAACTCGTACAAATAAAAGAATGGCTACATCTCAACTATCTAGCTAGTCTCTAGGCTTTTGTCTGCAAGTATCCCCGTCACTCCCAAGCTAAGAAAATCTACGGCTAACCTGAAAATGTTGGTTTCCAGTCAGGAATGGAACGAGCACAATTCACTGAATGCAATTTCAAATAAAGAAAATGACTATAAGACAAAGGTTAGACATCAATCATGGGTTTGAAAATAAACAGTAAAGCCGTAAGAAAAATCAATAGTAATAAATAGACCAATATACTTTTCCACCATTAGAAGTACGTTTGATATGTGATCAGTCTCGGGACAATTATGCGACACGGTCTACACGGTCTAAAGTTACACGGTCTACAGTTACACGGTCTACAGTTACACGGTCTACAGTTACACGGTCTACAGAAAATATTGCAATAAAGAAACATTGTCTACAGAATAATAATCACGAACTACACAGATTAAATGCAATAAATAAATCACTGTCTACACGATCTACTTGCAATAAATAAATCACTGTCTACAAGAAATAAATGTAACACGGTCTACACGGTCTACAAGAAATAAATGCAACACGGTCTACACGGTCTACACGGTCTAAGGTCAGATCACACATCGTTGGTACTTCTCATTCCCGACTCAACAATTTATAATAGAAAATAATCACATAACTAATGAAACCAACCAATGAAATATAGTAAAAATCAATATCGAAATGCAGACAATAAACTATACTCGCCTGTGGTCCTTTGCTGGTGAAACCGACAATCTGAACTACTCAATGTGCCACTATAGTCAAAACCCGTACAACAGTCCCCGAAAGCTAAAATAAACAATACCAATGATTTCAGAATAGTCAAATTAGCTAGGATTGCCTGTCCTTAAGTCCAATTCTGGACACAGGGGCAAAACGGTAATTTCGGACAAAAACGATATCCGCCGTTGGACCCGCTTTGTACCGAAAAGCGTGCCAGAGTCAATGGTCTCTAAAGTCGTCAAACTACATGTCTACGGATCCAGTTTTTCGATACGAACCCAACCGTATGTCCAAAGTTGGATTCCGGCGGGCCGTGCACAAAATCGCCCGTTGAGTGGGACCGTGGGGCCCGCAAAACGGTAATTTTGTCAACGGTCTCAGAATCGGACCAAACTTGGCATGCAGGACCAGAAAAACGATACGGTTCTGTTGGCATAAGTTTCGTCTCGATCTGACGAGCGTGCACAAAGTAATTGGAGAATTTGCAAAGTGCACGATACGGTGAATTTCGACGGATACGCATCAAATTCGTCGCGCACACGCGACCAATTTGAATTCCGTCAAAGCCCACACGACCACGAAGCTGTTACGCAGCTTTCGATCCTTTCGGTACGCGACCACGTCGTCCGGATTGGCGTGACGCACGTCGTGTGGAACAATTTTCAAGTTTTTAAAACAGGTTTTTGGGAAACTTTGGAATTCGATTTCTCGACGCTCAGTCGATGATTTCAAATTCCGCAAGAAGGAATTCGAAGCCCTACATGTTGTCAAAAATTCTCTTCAACTAGATTTTCTATTAAGCCGCTGGATCGATCATAATCGATCGTCGAACAGGGGTTCTTGTACTGCTCTTAAGGTTCTGTTTTTAGACAGATTTTTGTCGACTTTGTGTCGATTAATTGGTCTGGTCCTTCAACTAAATCAAAATCCGCTTGTTGAGATTTAGAGAGGATCATGCCCTCTACAGGTGGGATTTTACGGCTCGACAAACCATTAACCGAACAGGGAGGGAGGCGTTGAGGAAGAGGAGTACCTGATACTCTGTTCGGTTTGGTGCTGCTGCTGCAGCATCGACTCTGATGCGCGCGCGCGCTGTCGATCGTTCTCCGGCGACGAGCCACTGTCGGGGAGATCGCCCAGCGTTGGCGAAGGTTCCTTGATGGTGGCGGCTCAGAGGGTGTAGGGTTCATATCGAAATCCCTCTCAACGAGTTATATATATACTCGCTGCTTGATCAGGAGACCAGACTCCCTGTGCTCGGTTTCACAGGGGTCGGGGGGGTTCTGCTATGGGGTTAGGCCAAGCCTTAATGGCTCGGCTTGGTTTGCTTACTGTTGCTATGGGTTTTGTTGGCTAATGATGGAAATGCCCGGCTGGGCTGGGGACTTCTCCTCTCCAATCCCTTTTTTTTTTCTATTATTACTATTCATATATATATATTAACTCCTATAAATACTTTCATAGAAATATCCATATAATCTAAATAGAATCCCATTATTATCTATTTCTAGATTAGGGCCTATTTCTCATAAATAGGTATATATACTAACATAACATTTTTTTTTAATCATAATATAACCACTGATAATAAATAATAATATTATATAATAATAACCTTGATGATAAATTAATAATAATGATCATAATATTAATAATAACGAAATTCACTAAATCAACCATGGTGTTTATATACCATTATATGTAGTCTAATAATCACCAACAAGTACAATAATCTATTTTATACCAATAATATTGAATATCCACTAATAAGAATATTTACGATATTCCATTACGAATATTCGGAAATTATTTATTAAATCATTAAAACAAAGTATAACACACTCAAACCAAATTCCACCAACACGAATGTCGTTGGACGTGCTGCATGACCTACATGTGCTTGGGCTCAGTTCGGGTCCAGTCCGGTTAAATGGTATAATCGGTATCCCTAAACTCAATAGTATAATTATTAAGTAAATAAAACATCGGTAAGGGTTATGTCGCAACTCAGCCTGGTTTCTCTAGTTAGGATATTACTATGGCCCGGTCTCTCCTGGTATGGCTAGTACTCTAGTCAAAGCTCACTGTTACATCTCCCGGGCCACAGTTCATATTCGTTTTGTGCTCCATAACTCCACAAGGACTTAAGTCAACCACCGTAATAATTAGTTAAATAATTATTTACAAAAATCTAAAATCACCATTTAATTCCAACTAATAAATAAAATAAAATTCGAAATTCCGGAAAGAGGGGTTACACGCAGGTACTCTCCGGTTTGGGGAAAGGTTTTCGTATTTCTTTCCCATCAGAGTGGTATCAGAGCCAGGTTCTGGAAGTTAGAAGGAGTGTCAGTAGTTGACAGAGAAACCAGAGAGGAGAGATGGACGTGAAGCCGATGCGCATGGTGAATCTTAATGGCATAAACTATCATTATTGGCGGAGCAAGATGAAGGATTTGCTGTTGTCAAGAAGCTGCATCTACCCGTATTTGCATTCGAGAAGCCCAGTGATAAATCCGAGGAGGACTGGACATTCGAGCATATACAAGTGTGTGGGTACATACGGCAATTTGTGGACAAGAACGTGTACAACCACGTTGCCAATATTGAGCACGCGAAGACGTTGTGGGATAAGCTGGAATCCTTGTATGCGAAGAAGACCGGGGTAAACAAATTGTTCCTGATCCGAACGATGATGGGTCTGCGATACAAGGATGGGGCGTCTATTTCGGACCACTTGAGTGAGTTCCAGGGCGTGGTTGACCAGCTATCTTCTATGGGAGTCAAGTTCGACGACGAAGTTCAAGGACTGTGGCTGCTGTGTACTTTGCCAGACTCGTGGGAGACCGTACGAATATCTATGATCGCTTCTGCTCCAGAGGGCGTGGTCAGTCTGGAGTTTGCCGAGAGCGGGGTGTTGAATAAAGAGATGCGGAGACGTTCTCAGGGCACTTCATCCACATCACATCACTCAGAGGCATTTATTTCAGAGAGCCGCGGAAGGGGCAAAAGCAGGGGTCCAGGTGGTGGTAGAGACAAGAGCAGGGGAAATCCAAGGGTTGGTACGAGGACTCGGAGTGTTACCATTGTGGTAAGAAGGGCCATATCAAGCGGAATTATTTTGCTTGGAAGAGAGAGAAGAAGGGCGACAAGGGGAAGCAAGAAGAGAACACTACAGCGGCGGCCTCGATACATGGAGGCGATGTGATCGTCGTAGGTGATGAGGTTATCACAAACCTCGCCTGCGATGATAATTCTTGGCTTGTGGACTCAGGGGCTTCAGCACATGTATCTCACAACAGGGCACTATTTGCCACTTACAAAACAGGCGACTGTGGAGTGTTGAAGATGGGCAATTGAGATATGTCGAAGGGGGTTGCCGTTGGAGATGTGCATTTGAGAACGAAGACGGGTACGGTTCTTGTTCTCAAGGATGTTCGTCATGTCCCTGATATCCGTTTTAACCTGGTATCGGTTGGAAGGTTGGATGACGAGGGATTCTTCAGTCTCTTCGGGAATAGTCAGTGGAAGCTTTCCAGAGGTTTGATGGTGATTGCCAGAGGAAGCAAGAAGTTCGGTCTCTACTATATGGAGGGGAGCACACAGGGGGCACCGGAGGTGAACGCAGTCAGTGATGCGTCTACCGAGTTGTGGCACAGGCGGCTTGGCCATATCAGCGAGAAGGGGATGAGCTACTTGGTGAACAGGAAGGTGATTCCGGGGCTCAAGTCTACAAAGTTGGAGAAGTGCACGCACTGTTTAGCTGGAAAGCAAAATAGGGTGTCTTTCCAAAGTCACCCAAGTTCGAGGAAGCCGGCGTTGCTCGAGTTGATTCACTC
Source organism: Iris pallida (assembly GCA_029216955.1). Classification (NCBI taxonomy): domain Eukaryota; kingdom Viridiplantae; phylum Streptophyta; class Magnoliopsida; order Asparagales; family Iridaceae; genus Iris; species Iris pallida. Next base: position 22,828 of record JANAVB010040079.1, on the reverse strand, counting down.
GGACGTCTGCGGTCCTATGAAGGTAAAATCTCTTGGTGGTGCTTCTTACTTTGTAACCTTTATTGATGACTGTTGCAGGAAGGTTTGGGTCTATGCCTTAAAGACCAAGAATCAGGTGCTGCCTACTTTCAAGGAGTTTCAGGCCTCTATTGAAAGGAAGACGCGCAAGAAGTTGTTGTGTTTCGGTCCGACAATGGCGACGAATACATCGGTCCCTTTGATGCGTATTACAGAGAGCAAGGGATACGACACCAGAAGACTCCGTCCAAGACACCTTAGCTCAATGGTGTAGCGGAGCGCATGAACAGGACACTGATGGAGAGGGTGCGATGTTTGCTGTCAGAAGAAAACTTGTCGGGCAGTTACTGGGGTGAGGCTCTTCTCACAACTGCTTATGTTATTAATTTGTCTCCTAGTGCTCTTTTGCAGAGTGATGTGCCTGATAAAATATGGTACGGTAAAGAGCCGTCATACAATCACCTACGGGCGTTTGGTTGTAAGGCCTTCGTGCATGTACCGAAGGACGAGAGGACCAAACTTGAGCCGAAGACGAGGCGATACGTCTTTGTCGGCTACGGTCGAGATGAGTTTGGCTATAGACTCTATGACCCGGTGGAAAGAAAGCTCTACAGAAGCAGGGACGTGGTATTCGTCGAGGATCAGACCATGACCAACACTCAGGATTCCGAGACGCCTTCTGATGCTGAGGAATTGCCTGAGTTAGAGTCATTTTGCTTCGACCAGTTTCCAGAGGACATCGCAGAGGATCCAGTTATGGGGGAGCCAGTACATGGAGTAGCTCCAACCTTGATCATCAGCCTGCTGATGGTGGTCAGGATGTCCCTCAGGAGGATGAGCATGCCGGAGAGGCAGTTCCTGAAGGGAAGGAGGCTGTCGGTATACAACCAGCACCAGTGGTTCCTTTGAGGAGGAGTGACAAGGATCGTCGACCAACTACGAGATACTCACCAAATGAGTATGTGCTATTGACTGACGGGGGAGAGCCTGAAAGTTTTACAGAGGCTATGGAAGACGAACACAGACAGGAGTGGATGGAGGCTATGCAGGAGGAGATAAGTTCCTTGCACACCAATTCCACTTATGATCTGGTGCGGTTGCCAAAGGGCAAGAAGGCTTTGAAGAATCGATGGATGTTCAGAGTGAAGCAGACGGATGATGCTACTCGCTCTCGATACAAACGAGGCTGGTAGTTAAAGGCTACGGTCAGCGGAAAGGCGTGGATTATGATGAGATCTTTTTACCTGTCGTCAAGCATTCGTCTATTCGGGTGGTGCATTAGCAGCCAGTCTCGACTTGGAGGTCAAGCAGATGGACGTGAAGATGACATTCCTCCACGGTGATCTTGAGGAGGAGTTGTACATGGAGCAGCCAGAGGGATTCTGTGAGAAGGGCAAGTCACATTTGGTCTGCCGATTGAGAAAGAGCTTGTATGGTCTGAAGCAGGCTCCGAGACAGTGGTATAGGAAGTTCGAGTCGTTTATGGAGGAGCATGGCTATGCACGGACGACGTCGGACCATTGTGCATTTGTGAGGTATTTTGCCGAGGATGATTTCATCATATTATTGCTCTATGTTGATGATATGCTATTAGTGGGTCGGAATGCCACTAGGATAGCGGAGCTGAAGCGCCAACTGGGCGCGGCCTTCTCCATGAAGGATTTGGGCGCAGTAAAGACTATTCTTGGGATGAAGATCAGCCGAGAGAGAGAGAGAGTTCAAGCTGCTACACTTGTTCCAAAAAAAGTACATTCACCGGGCACTTCAGCGTTTCGGTATGGACGGGTCGAAGAAAGTGAGTTGCCCCCTTGCGGCTCACTTTAAGCTCACTGAGGAGCAGTGTCCATCTACCGAGGACGAAAAGGAAGATATGGAGCGGGTTCCATATGCCTCAGCTGTGGGAAGTCTTATGTATGCCATGGTGTGTACGAGGCCAGATATTGCTTATGTAGTTGGTACGGTTAGCAGGTATCTTTCAAATCCTGGAAGGGTACATTGGAGTGTGGTCAAGTGGATTCTACGATATCTTCAGGATACTGCTGGTTGGAGACTTTCCTTTTGTGGTGACGAGCCGAAGCTGGTTGGGTATACCGACGCTGATATGGCTGGAGATGTAGACACGAGGTGATCGACTTCGGGCTACGTAATGATGTTTGCGGGAGGAACGGTGTCGTGGCAGTCGTGGTTGCAGAAGTGTGTTGCCTTGTCAACGATAGAGGCAGAGTACATTGCGGCGACGGAGGCTTGCAAGGAGCTGTTGTGGATGAAGAAGCTGCTGCAGGAAATGGGACTGAAGCAAGAGCAGTATACTTTGCTTTGCGACAGTCAGAGTGCTATTCACCTTGTGAAGAATCAGACGTTTCATAGCCGGTCCAAACACATCGAGACTCGGTATCATTGGATACGGGATGTGGTTGAGAAGAAGGACGCGGAGCTTGAGAAGGTTCACACAGATGACAACGGAGCTGATATGTTCACGAAGATTCTACCAAGGGGAAAGTTTGAGTACTGCAGGCAGATCGTCGGGATGACGACCTCCTCCACATAGTTGTGAAGGGGGAAATTTGTTGGAGTGGGTGGGGTTCCCAACCTATGTGGAGAAGACCCCGGAGTGCGACGAGCGCCATCTGTGTGTCAGAGAAGCTCGGGGAGGTGACGAGGCCATTCGGAGACGAAAAAGAAACTCGGGAGCCACATTTTTACATTCTGGAACAGGGGAGGCAGAATTCGGTCCGAATTCTGCCCCCATACAGAATTCTGCCCGAATTCTGCTTTTTGGTTCCAGAATGTTGCTGGTAGGTTCTGGTTGCCCGGCACAGAGTTCTGGCCGAACTCTGTGTCGTCGGGGCTGAGCGGATTTTCAGGGTGATTTCTCACCGTTGGATCATATCTGATGGTCCAGATTTTGCTGCGGATTAGGGGAGTTAATGTTAGGTTATTCCTAACCCTATTCATCGTAGAATATTGAAAAAAAAGAGAGAGAAGGAGGCAAGAGTGTCATTGCAACTTCGGGAGAGAAGACGGAGGATTGAAGGTCGTTTTTCGAAGGAGATCGCGTACGGGTAATCTCTACTTGTCGTTCTCGCTCTTCGTAGCCTTGTAATCATTGTTCTTACTTCTGAGTGTTGTGGGGATCCGATTTGGATCGGGAGAAGTTTGTAGAGGGTGTAATTCTTCTATTCCATTAGTGGAGGCTTCTCAGGGTTGGACTCCGATCGTCCCGTGGTTTTTCCCGCAAGGGTTTTCCACGTCAAAAATTCTCTGTGTCTGCGTGGATTGTTTTGTGTGATTGTTTTTAGGTTCGTGCGTTGTATTGCTCGGTCCTCTCGCAGGTACTCTCCGGTTTGGAAAAAGATTTCCGCGTTTCTTTCCCATCATATTATTGATACTGAAATCATATAACCTTAGATTTAATAATTATTAAATGATAGTTGTTGGATATGTACCTGCTCTCTAACATCGTCACTAGGTGAACCAAGAAGTTTGGAAACACAGCCCCATGATCGATCGCAACCTTATTGTTCTCTGAGGTCGCGGAGGTTATGTTGGTTGGAGCCCAAGTAGACTCAAACCGATAAAATGATTTAAAATCAATAGAGATGTATATATTGGGGAAAGATATTGGTTAGGATTAAACCTGGATGTGACTAGTTAAGTAGGTTGGACAATTATAACATGGATGTGACTAGTTAAGTAGCTCTCTCAGTCAGCTTCTCATGAACTTGCATGTTGGTTAGTCTCCACTTGCTATATACAGATACCTTTATTTTCCTAACAATGAGAACATTTATAAAGAAAGTTGAATAAGAAGTAGCAAAATATTCAAGCTAAAAGAGATGAAAGCTTTTATCCCAAATATTTAACGTCTAATACATGAATCTTTTTTCCACTCATCTTTTCAAGGCCATTAGCAAATGCAATATCCTTTTGACAGTAGAATCAATGTTTATTTATGTTTTTATCCCAAGTGGTAAGAGCTTCCTTTAGGGTCTGTTTGGTTTGATGATAGTGGATGGAAAGTGGACAGTTTCCATGAAACTGTCTCCGCAACTTCTCCACTTGCGGCGTTTGGTTGGCGGAAGAAGTCCGCTGCAACTGAAATGTTTCTGACAGAAACGAGTTCTTGTCCTCCTCCTATTTTCCATTATCACTTGCGGCTAAAAACTGGAAGAAGTGTGTTGCAACTGCGTTGCAACCGGAGTTTTTTTTTTTTTTTTTTCCCTGTAGAGGACGGGGGAGGAGGAGATGAAGGCGGCGTCGGCCTCGAGTGCCGCGGCGGTGGAAGAAAGAGGAGGCTGGTGATGGCAGTCATTGTGCCACCGGCGACTGCGGTTGCTGCCGGTGACTTCGAGGCTGGTGATGGTAGAGGAAGACTGCCGGGTGGCTCAGCGAGGTCTGTCCCGCCGGCCACCGCTCCGCCTCCTCTCCATTGAAGAATCCCTCTTCAAAAAGAAAGAAAGAAAATTTTGGTTTGCTTGAGGGCCGCTCTTTCAAGAAGGAGAAGAAGAATCGGTGGAAAAGGAACAGCAGGTGAAGCATCTAAAGAGATTTTTAAAAAAACAGTAATAATTACTATTAATTTACTAATTATGATAATTAATTTTTATCACAGTGATAATAATAATGATAATGACAGTAATAATTAATAATATCAATAATACACTATATTAATAATAATTTCTATTAGAATATTTAGATTTAGATTTGAATTATTTATTATTTTTAATTAATATTCAGTCATTTTTATCACTTTTAACATTCACTTTTGTACAACTATTCAAACAACCGAACTCATTTTTTTCTACTTCCAACAACCATCCAAACACCAAATCTATTTTTTCTTCCACTTGCAACAGACAAAAAATACTTTATCCAAACACGTTTTGGAAAGTGTCACTTGCTGCAAGTGGTCTGCAACTCATCATGATGTAAGTGCTACTTTTACACTTTCAAAGAGTTACATCTATCCAAACGGTCCCTTAGTGCATCCATAAAAGAGAGTGATGAGAAAAGGGCCATAAAGGTACCAAAATAAGCTATAAATAGTAAATAACTATGTGATACAAGCAAATGGCTGAATATGCTTTTTATATGGTCTGTTCTCTACTGTCAGTATCTTATGATCCAACACATGTATATTATGACACATCATGATACAACAAATTAATGATATAATTTGTTGAACAATACGAGAGGGATAACCTATCTTGTGATACAATTGTGTATGTATGTTAGATGTATCATAAAATTATGTAAAGTATCTCCATAAGACATGTAATGACATTGTCAAAATTAGAGTTTGCAGCTTGAAGATTTAAGATCCAAGCATTAAAGTCTATATGAGATATTCTATCGAACATGTTATGGACATTATACTTTCTCTAACAAACTAGTCGACAACCATTTCGACCGTCTTTAATAGGAAATAAAAGTAGATAAAGAGCCACTAGCTTACTCAAAGCAAATTAAAATAGTTATAAAATATTTATTCAGTAGCATAACCAAGTCCAAGCAATGAATTCAAGAAAAAATGCCACCAGGTTGAATACCGAGTAAATACCACTATTCAAATTAAAGAGTAAATACCACCTTAAATAAGCATAATAAAAATGGGGTGCCACTCAAATTTTCTCTTTTTAATATTACTTCATCTAATTATGAACATGTTCCTAGTTCCTACCTCTATCTGCATCAAGTTATATAAGTTCAAATAATGACTTCATCTGAATAAAAATTCTAAGTTCATAACAAACTAGATTGTTAATATTAACAACTATTTCAACAAGATAAATCATGTGAGCCCTATGATCAAGCAAGTGTGTCTAACTGATTCATCAGACACAAAATTGTACTTGCAAAAAGAATATGGAGGTTCTATATATTAATAGTCGTCGTTGTAAAGTTGAAGTGGTACAGATTAATAAATATTTAAATTTTAAAGATATTACTTATATCATTATTTTGTTAGAATGTGGACAAATTCTCAATAATCATCAGAAGTCCACATGTTGATCGATATTATTGAATTTCTAAGTAAAATATTTTTAGACTATTCAATGTGAAGGAGAAGTTCTCAAAATAAATAAGCAAAAAGGTTAAGAAAACTAGGAAATAATTATACTCATCTTTCCAATAAAAGGACGTGATCAAGGTTGTCAACCAAATTTTATTCATAATAAATTGCAATATATTTAGTACAATACACCAAATTGTATGTTTAAATATGATGGTCGACTTACAAATGGTGAAGAACCACAAAACCAGGTGCCAAGACTTAAAGAGTGTAAATCCAAAAAAATACCCAAATCCACAGACTGTGACTTGTTGCCATACTAAATTAGGTAGGTGTGAAATGGTGCTTGGAGGAGACTAAGATCTATTGTTTTAGTCTTATCTAACATCTTGAGCTCCAACGTTAGGCTCAAGCTGCTCACACTCGTAAGAATCAAGCTTATTTTAGCAGAATATATGTCCTAAAATGAGCTATCTATCGAACAGTAAATACCTAAATTCAGATTTTCTATTTTTTTGATCAATGTTATTTTCAAATTTATAATTTTTTTTTTCTAAATTCATTTATGAATTTATTGCTAATCCTAATTATTATTATTTAATAATTAGTTAATCTCATTGTTGGATTTATTTTATTATTAATTAAATTCTTGTGAGCCTACCAAGCCATGGGCTTGGATTGTGGGCTAACCCAACCTATTTGCCTACCAAGCGTGGGGCTTGGATTGTGGCCTTTGTAATATCTAACTATTGGTTAGCCCTAATTAATTGATTAGTTACTAATTAGTTAGTGTTAGTTATGGTTAGTTAGTAGGTTTCACTATTGCCCATAAATCTATTACATATTACACTTGTGCCACTTAGGCTTGGATAGTACTCCATTATTCTACTATTTAATATTAGGGACTCTCCAATATTTTATTACACAAAATCTCTCTCTCTCTCTCTCTCTCCTTCCAACAGACACCCGTTTCCGCCTTGCCTTGCTTCGCCACGTCGCTGTTGAGTACCGGCGGTCGGACTCCAGCGAACTCTGCTACCCCGCCGTTTCCTTATCTCTACCTCCTCCCTATCTCTTCCCCTGACTTCCCGATCATCACCACCAGCACCCAACTCCGGCCACCGTTCTGGATCTACACCAACACCGCTATCTCCTCATCCACCGCCACCGCCTAGGTCACCTCCACCAGCCAACATCTCCGTCCATACCTGTAACTCTATTTTTTTCTAGTTTTAGTGAAATTTAAATTTTTAATAATAATGTTTCATTCATTTTATTATATCTATATATAGTTTATAAATATTTTTGGAGGGAATTATTTAGGAGCAGAAATTTAAATTTGAAAGTTGGTTATAACAAACTCTTTGTGGCCCCACCATTTTTTAATTGATAAATAACTGAATTTTTGTGAATCATGCAAATAATGAAAAGGAAGGGGACCTTTTTTGTATAAAACCTATTGCGGGGGGGCTACTTTGCAAATAGTTCAGACCGGGGGGGGGGGGGGTTGTGCAAAGTTGCACTCCCTCTTCTTATAACCGAAGTGAGGGAGAGAGAGAAATCATTCTCTCGGTTTTTCTTAAACTCTTCAATCCCCTTTTTCCCAAATCGAGCTCTAGCTCTAACCCTAACTCCCTGGAGTTCTCGCCATGGCGGTGACGGAAGTTCACTCCGGCAGCTAGGGCGAGCAAGTAGCGCCACCCCGCCACCAGCAACTCTCCTCGGTAGCAAGCGACGAGCGGTCTATCGGCGTTGATGGGGTTCATGGAGACAGCGGTGATGACGATAGCAGTGGCGCCTCTCTGGCGTTGAGTTCTCAGCGTCAACAGTCGGAACCGAGTTGTGTCCTGATCTAGTTCGAAGTCGATCGACCGACAACTGGTGAGTCCACCGACTTTCCCCCTCTTTCGATTGTTCGATCTCCAATAGATTAGTCGTTCTTGATCTGGTTTTGGTTCGGACAGGTCATTTCCGAGAACTACCAGACCGATCGAAGTTTCATCTCGATCAGAAATTTGTGTTCGACCTGGTAACTCACTAGCTCGATTTCCTTGGCGAGAGCTCATTGATTTATTTCCTATTTTAATTCGATGATCCACTGATCTCGACAGAACCTAGGTCAATTGTGATTTAAGTTCGTGATCGGGATTCTTGATCGAACTACTCACCGGGGACGCTGACTCGTGTCAGATCATAGAACTGAGTTGGACGTTATGGACGTGTTCTCATGTCAGATCTAATTCTTCTTTTCAGGTAATAAACTATCTTCCTTCTTGATTGTATTTTTCGTACCGAATTTGATATGAGTAGTTTGTCCGGCTGTGTGTGTTCGATGCCAGGATTGATAGAATTGGGTGTGGCGTGTCGTTTGTGCTGCATGTCCGGGGCTGATTTGTGTGCCAGACCGGTAGCGTGTCCAGCATGTCATATTCTGCGTGTGCGTGTCCGAGGTCTATGTGCGTGTCCGAGCCGAGAACCAACAGGACAGGCCTTGCCTATTCAAATTATTGGTTATATGTAATCCTTATTCATTTAATACAAACCTGGTTGTATAATTTTCCCATTCTCATAATTATTGTAAAAGTCTTATTCTGTATCCTTCCTATTCTATTGAAGTTAGCTCTGTACATTTTCTTTATGTAATTTGGTTTTGAGAATCCTGGTAGATTTTGGGTTACATATTTCATAATTTTTGGGTTGTGTGTGTAAACTTCCAATTTATACTTGTGTGGAAGCGTATGGATTCAGTAGGCTTTGTGCCTGTTAATGAGCTTTGGGGATTATTTAGGTTGCGATGGAGTTTGGATTTTCGGGTGGTGTATGGACTAGATGAACTTGGCTTCATGTATGCAGGTTGCTAGGATGCAATGTTTATGGCTTTGAGTTGTGATAGTGTGGGCTGTTGTAGATTGGTGAAGGAAGGTTGACTGCAGTACATGACAATGCTTAGTTCGAATTGTTGAGTTGCATAATTTCTGTGTATGTAGCAGCTGGGCATATGAGTTGGTTCACTTAGCAAGATTAACTGTTTGGGAGGCATTGGGTCGGGTCACTCCTTGGCTTCAAAATAGGTGAATCTAGGTATAGATTCTATTGCTTGCAAGATATGAGAGCTGCCTGAATTCGACAAAGGAGTATTTTAGATTGTAGGCTAATAGGTACTGATGATGGGTTTAGGAGTTGCACTAAAGGGTTTTTCTAAATGTGATACTATTTTGAACTAGTTTGGCCCCAAGCAAACTTTTTAGTTAAAATCATCGTTAGTAAGCAAATGTGGATTTTCCTTGATAGTAAAATATCATAATATGTTGCTAGGTATATATGTATTACAATTATTTTACTAAACTATTTCTTGACTATTATGACCTATTATAAATATTGGACCTACTTAAATAATTAGTAATATATGTACTGTTAATTCATTAAGCTAGTTTATGTATATGTGTATATATTCAGTTTATTAGTAGAGTTGAATTATTGGATAATTAGCTTGAAATAGTTAAGCTAGTACCATTATTTAGATTTTTAATCAAATCCCAAATTGCATCAGGTGAACCTAGAGACTATCTTCCTTCTACCGATCTTGCAGAGAAAGGCAAGTACTTTTCTACGGTCTTGTGCATTTACATATCTTGTACTCTTCTTGTGACACGTCATAACACGATATCCTGTACCTTGTACTCCTGTATTCCTGTTCTTGTACTTGTTTGTGTCGGGTGGAGAAATATACTAGCTATGTGACCAAAACTCGGTTACTATATTCATGTTGATAGCTTAGGCCTCGCATCGTGCACACGGGCCCTAAGCCGTACCATATTCATCTACTCCTGTACATGCTCTTGTACTCACCCCAGCCGGTCACATAGGCTAGTTGTATTTCAAACATGGTGTACTTGTCATGTCTTGTACTTCTGGTTCATAGTTACATTCCTGTACTTTACATTTCCTGTACTTTATTTCCTGTACTTTTATTCCTGTACTTTCATGTTCTTTCCAGTACTTTATAGTTCATGTTCTCCTGTACTCATTTCCATATCATGATGTTTTGTTCATTACCTAGAACTATACTTTGCTCCGTTCCTGACTGGATATGTTGCAGGTGTACTTGCAGGATATCATTCTACCTTATGGGCCAGAGCCCGGGATATTAGCTGAGCAGGTTGGAGACAAGACTTAGCTAGAGGCTTCAGGTTTAGCCTGTTTAGCTTTACCTTTGGATATTATTTTTAGAGTTCATGGTATATTTTATTCCTGTTGACTCTAGTATCATTTATGTTATATGGATTTGTGGATTATGGTGATCGTTCTGGGAACGTTTTTAGATGCTGTGATTGTATACATTCATGATTATCTGGTTAGATTTTTCTAGCTTGGTACAGCTTACTTCATCGTATCTAACGACGAAGGTTGGGCGTGTCCGACTCGTGTCCGATTATTCGGGAGCGGGTCGTGACATGTTTTTAGTGGTGGCCCATGCAGGTTGTAAGCCCCCGGAATTTCAGGCTTTATTTTATTTTTCTGAATGAATTATTTTTGATAAATGTTTTATTATTTAATTGTTTTTGATTATTAATGTACCTTTCCATGACTTTGACTTCTGGAGCGTCAGGGATACCAATCTCTGTAAACTCTCTTCACGAGTTTTGAAGTAGACAAGATTATCTTCGTTTTGATATATCATGTCCCACTTGAATTCGTTCCCTTGTGCTCTTTTTGTATAACACAACTTCGGGTCAACTTAGACCAATTAATCATCGAATAATTATTCCCACTTTTATTTTTGATCTTCGTTTGCACGTTACCGTGACTTTTAATTTAGGAGCACCAGACCAATCGTTTTCCCAGAACCAACTTCTCATGAATGATCTACTCGAGACGCTCTCCACCCATGACCTTCGTGTCCCACTCAGACACTCCATTTTGTGCTCCATTTTCTTCGCACAACTTTCGGGTCAATTTAGGCCGATTTATTTTCTACCATGAAACCTGATTTATTTTCCAATTTAATTTCGGGACCCGACATCGAGCCAACCTAGTCGACCCAAAGTATGGACGTGGCCCACATGAAGCCTACTACCCACATGACGCTTGTGTCCCATTTATTGGAGTTCTCGCATATTATTTATTTTTCCATGATTATAAATCCCTATTTTTAATTTAATTATTGCACCCGGTTCGATTTTGACCCGACCCGGCTCGACCGAACCCGAACCCAAGCTCCACGTTGTCCTCTCATGACTGTCCAAGCACCCCACATAATTTTCCTATTTTTTTCTCTATTTTAAATACCTATTTTTGTCTCCCCACTTTATAAATATCCTATGTATATATATATATATATATAATAACTCTCTCTCTCTCTCCTAACACCTATACAAACACACACCTCACCCCCTCACCTCCACTTTACAGCATACTCCCCCCCTTTTTTTTGGACCGACATCAATCCCCCCTCTCTCTCTATAATATCTAACTCTCTCTCTCTCACTCTCTTTATATTACACACCCATATATCACTCTATCTCCTTCTCTCAACACAACTCCCACATAACACCACCACCACACCCGAGCTCCTCCCTCTCCTCCTCAGCCTCCTCCCCACAGCTTCCTCCTCCTCCATTTTCCTTCACCTCCTCCTCCTCCTACTCTCCACACAACCACCATCATCACCATTATCATTTCATCTTCATCACCATCCTCAAAACTACTCCCACCACCACCATCAACACACCACCGCCGCCGTCGACCCCCGGCCGCCGTGCCCGCCAGGCCAGCCCCTGCCGGAGACCGCAGGCGCTGCCGCGCGCTCACGCAGCAGCACGCAGCGCAGCAGCAGCAACTGCATGCGCATGCACGCGCACAAACGTGCGCCACCCCGTGCACTGCCGCGCGCCACCGCGGCCAGCCGCCGGCGACCCCCCACCGGTGCGCGACCCCCGACGAACTCCCCCAGGCCACCGCCCTTCCCCGGTGCGACGCATGGCTATTCGTGCGTTTTGAACGAAATCCCGTCGCGCGCAGTTTTGAACTCGAAAATGGTGCTCTATCGCAGCAACTTCGCGCAGATTTTCTGGTCAATCCGACCATTGGATCGGCGAACGTTTTGCTCCGTCGCAATCTCGGTATATCCATCTTCACTCCTGTCAATTTTCGTCCGTTAATTTTGTCGTTTGATACCTCAAAACTGGCCACCAAGTTGACGTTTTAAATTGAACTGTTTTTGGACAGTTTCGTGACACCAACTTCGCGGGTTCGTATCTTCGTCGTCGCAGCTCCGTTTTGCGTGCCGTCAGTTCCGGTGCACAGCTGGTATAACCCTCTTCCTGCCTCCTTTCGGTTTCGTTTCATTATAAGCACGTTTGGTTGGTTGAATTCGACGCCAAAGTTGGCCGTCCGAATTATTTAAATTACACTTGTAAAATTCCATTTTTGAACCCGGGACTCCGGATTCAATTTCTGACACCACCAGTAGACTCGTGGCGTCGTTCTGGCATGTTTTTATAAAATTAGCTTGATTTGGAGAACGTGGGCCCTGGCATGCATTTCGGTGCAAAGCGGGTCCCACTTTTCGAGTCAACGGGTCACTTTGAGATCGGTTCATCGGAATCCCATTCCGGATATACCGTTGAGTTCGTATCATCATTCTGGACTCGTTGACATATAATTTGCTGAGTTTTGAAAATGTTTGCTCTGGCACGTATTTTCGTGCAAACCGGATACCAAGTGTCTGCGTCAACGTATCATTTTGAGATCGGCACATCGGAATCCTATTTCGGACATACCGTTGGGTTCGTATCATCATTCTGGATTCGTGGACATATAATTTGCTAGGTTTTGTTGACTTCTATCTCGACACGCTTTTTGGTGCAAAGTGTGTCCAACGGCGGACATCATTTTGACCCAAAATTACCGTTTTGCCCCTGTGTCCAAATTGGACTTATGGGTAGGCTATCCTAGCTGATTTGATCGTTCTGGACACGTTGGTGATATTTATTTTATCATCCGACAACATCTGTAGATTTTGATTATGTATTATCCTTAATTTATAATTAATTATTTTTCCATAAATTGTTACTTTCTGGTTTTGATTTTTATATATTTTAATTGCTGTAAAAATCTGGGAAAAATTGTATTTAAATACTATGTTAATTTAGCTAATTTCTTATAATTTTTCAGTATTTAATGAGTACTTTTGGTATTTTATAAAAATGGGAAAACAGAACTCATTTTCAGGATACTTGTGTTTGTTGATTTTTAATAATTTTGTAGGTTTATAAACCCCAAAAAATTAGTATAAATTTCTATAATTAACAAGGATCATTTTGGTACTTTATTTTATATATATTTAAGCTTTTTGTCTATCTCAAAAATTATTGGAACATAGTGTACAGTAGATTTAATTATTGAATAATTACGACTTGTAACTTTTTATGTTGTTTTGTGTTTTAGTCGTATTGGACCTCACCCCGCACTAGTGTAAAGATCCTAGGAAGTTAGTTTGTGTATAGTGGCACTCCACATTAGACTTTATGCTAGGTCCCCACTTAGTTTGTCCAGTTAAGAGTCGTGTCACACCACTAGTGTAATATTGAACATAGCTTAGAACTGAGTTTGTATATTATTATGACAGGACACTAGGCATCTATATCTTCGTACTAGTATTCTTGCTTTGCTCGAGACAAGTACATCTACAGACTCATTTACTGTCTTTTAATGCTAGAACATGTATTAACCCTGTTAAAATACTGATCATTGAGGTAGCAAGTTATATCTTCACATGTTGTATTACTTTCAGTACCTGCCATGCTTAGGACAGTTCATATCTTCACATGCTTCTTACTGGTTCTCAGTACATGTTTCACTATGCTTTATACTACTCGGAGTATTCACATGTTTCATACTGTTTCCAGTACCGGCCATGCTTATATTACTCCCAGTATCTCCCACATGTCTTTACTGTTCTCGTATCTCTTACATGTTAGAATATGGGTTATGGGAAAACTGACAGTTGAGTACGTGATCACGACCCCCCTCTCCGTATGTATTTACCGAGCAAAGATTTTTATATGATTTCTGTGCCGTAGGAACTCTCAAAGCGGATTTGTGCGTATGTACATCTATCTCCTTTACACTTGTACGGAAGTACATTTTATTATGTGCCCCCAGCATATTGTACATCTATTGACCGATCACGTACCTGCTACAGTTTTAAACATTACATATACATCTGTCTCTATGACATATGTATCCTTGCCATGATAGATTATAAGATTTACCATGATTCCAGATATGCCATGTTCCCTGTGTTACTATGATATTGTGATCCCAGTTGTACCATGAGGCCATGTTTCTCGTATTTCCTGTTTTATAGACTTATCACACCATGTTTCTTGTTGTACATCTCTTTCATTATATGTTCAGTACTTTAGTTGTAGAGGTTGTACTTGCTCCCGTCCTGACAGGATAACGTTGTGGTTCACTTTTCAAGAAGGAAATGCTATGTGTTACATGTTATGGTACTGATTTTGAGGACCTGGCCTTAGCTCCAGAAGAGGCCCCAGCGGAGAACCTTGCTTAGTTATTTTCATATGTTTTGAGACTTAGATTTTGGTCTGTACTTATATTTGGATACTGGACTTTGTCTCCAGTTAGATACTTTGGATATGTATTATTAAGTCTGTACTTGTTTACCTTCGCTTATAGATGCTGTGTTGTGATGAACTTTAAATATGATATTAGAACTGTTAGCAGCTTAGACCCTTTATTGTCTATTCTTAGAACAGCTTACTATGCTTTAATCAAGCGTAGGCTGGACATGGCTCGACCCGGCCCAACAATTTGGGTACGGATCGTGACATATTTTTTTGGTGGCCCATGCAGGTCCAGACTTAAGTTGTTTGGTTACGTTATTGTACCAAGCATGCCTGCAATTAGGATCTAGGACAACTTGATAACACTAGGAATAAACCTTTAGACACCTAGAGGATTTCTAGGACTGTAACATAGGAAAACTCATCACAGCATAGGACCGTTTACTGTATTAGTATCTTGTTTGAAATTCAGTATGTTACAATTTAGACCAAGTTTGTACCCTTGGGATGATCCCTGAGGATCTCACTCTAATCTTATCTCGAAATCTGTTTTCACCTGTTTCCATTTGCTATTCCTAAATTTGTTGTTGAAATCGATTTCTGATTTTCGTTGTTGACTTTGATCTTGCATCGTGATAAATTTTGTGGATCGAATTATGATATATCCTGATAAGGTAAACGTCTGCTTTAGTTATAGAGTTTAGAATTTATCGCAGCCATATTAGCTGGTATGACAAAAATTAGAGCCTGATTTTGGATATACTATCCTATTCATAGAATTTAGATTTTCTTGCAGCCATACCGGTTGGCGTGGTAAGGAATCTAGATAATATGACGATATGGTGTATACCTTAGTTATGGACTCCTCGTTTATTGCATATAAGCTTACTGGTGTGGCGAAAATTCTGGCAACATGATTTCAGGAAGACGTGTATGGTTATCAGATCGTATCTTAACTTGGTTTACTTTGTTATGACCGAATGAGCAAGAATAAATTCTTATTATCATTCTTCCCCGTCTTGATTAAATCTGTTCTATCTACATCTACAACTAGGATTATAGGTTCTCTAGGATTCTCCAACAGGATTGTTTTTATGTTATCTTTTTGGACATAATTATTTTTGTGTTCCATCTTTCCTATGACTTGACTAAACTCTTTTTCGTTAACCTCTTGGATAATTCTTCTCGTTATGCATCTCGTTGTCTTCGTACCATTCTTGGAGATTTTCGATAACTTTCCTGTCTTGCTTGACCCTTTAAATTGTTTGGACAGTGTTATGGATTGCTTGACCTAGTCTTAGGCCTTGTTACCTTCTATTTGATAGACGACCGAAATAGCCAAACCTTGTTAACTGATTCTGTAAGTATAACTATAAATGTATTGTGTGATGTGATAAATACTTTTCCTAAGGATTGGTTAGATTAAGCTTATGAGACAAGTATAGGTGACTGACTGTAGCAGACTTGAAAACCATTAAGAACGATTGCATTGATAGTATGACTTGATGATAGGGTATCTAAGATGAGAAATGAGATAGTATATTATTGTGACTATGGATTGAAGATTAGAATTTTGTGCTTAGCAGTTTGAGGATTTAGCATTTGTAGAATTTTTGTTAGTTATCTCTAGCTAATTGCATGTGATTAGAGGGTAGATCGATATGTGGATTGATATAGAATAAGTTAGAATGAGTTATCGTATTGCGTATGAGACCGGAAAAACATCAGTTAAAAGACATGGAATAAGACAAAGACATATGTACATTGATAATTAATAAATCAGGAGTTTAAAATCGAGAATTTATATTCGGAGGACTTGTTGAGTAAAAAGAAGAAGGCTCTACGCCAAGGATAAGAATTGAACGTATGATTTCAAGGAGAAACTGTAGGAAAGGATTGACGATAAATGATGCTAAGGAACTGTGGATTGATAGAATATGGATACTTAGGATACGATAAGAAAATCCAGTATTTACAATTGAGGTTGAAAATATGGTTGATGATTAAGCATTTTAGGCTTATAGACATGTCCAGAGAATGACCTATATTTAGGTATACGTTAAGGTTCCATGCTAGTATGGAAGATTCTAAAGGAGATATGACGTAGTTTATGATAGAAGTACCTTTGTTGAACCTGACCCAAAAAGATTGTAAAGAGAAACAGAAGAGATGATTACAAGGATAGCAGATTGAGTATCATAGCCAGAGTAGCTACATGTTATAGTTTGACCTATTGGGTGATTTTTAATTTCGAGGACGAAATTTTTGTAAGGTGGGTAGGATGTAAGCCCCCTGAATTTCAGGCTTTATTTTTATTTTTCTGAATGAATTTTTGATAAATATTATTATTTAATTGTTTTGATTATTAATGTACCTTTCCATGACTTTGACTTCTTGAGCGTCAGGGATACCAATCTCTGTAAACTCTCTTCACGAGTTTTGAAGTAGACAAGATTATCTTCGTTTTGATATATGTCCCACTTGAATTCGTTCCCTTGTGCTCTTTTTGTATAGCGCAACTTTGGGTCAACTTAGACCAATTAATCATCGAATAATTATTCCCACTTTTATTTTTGATCTTCGTTTGCACGTTACCGTGACTTTTAATTTAGGAGCACCAGACCAATCGTTTCCCAAACCAACTTCTCATGAATGATCTACTCGAGACGCTCTCCATCCATGACCTTCGTGTCCCACTCAGACACTCCATTTTGTGCTCCATTTTCTTCGCACAACTTTCGGGTCAATTTAGGCCGATTTATTTTCTACCGTGAAACCTGATTTATTTTCCAATTTAATTTCGGGACCCGACATCGACCCAACCTAGTCGACCCAAAGTATGGACGTGGCCCACATGAAGCCTACTACCCACATGACGCTTGTGTCCCATTTATTGGAGTTCCCGCATATTATTTATTTTCCCAGGATTATAAATCCCTATTTTTAATTTAATTATTGCATCCGGTTCGATTTTGACCCGACCCGGCTCGACCGAACCCGAACCCAAGCTCTACGTTGTCCTCTCATGACTGTCCAAGCACCCCACATAATTTCCCTTTTTTTTTTTTGATGTATATATATATTATATATCTATATAATAATATATATATACATATATATATAACATATATATATATATATATTTTTTTTTATATGGTGTGTAATATAAAAAGAGTGAGAGAGAGAGTTAGATATTATAGAGAGAGAGGGGGGATTGATGTCGGTCCCAAAAAAAGGGGGGAGTATGCTGTAAAGTGGAGGTGAGGGGGTGAGGTGTGTGTGTTTGTATAGGTGTTAGGAGAGAGAGAGAGTTATATGCATATATATATATATATATATATATATATATATATATATATAAAGTGGAGACAAAGGATATATATATATATATTAATATATATATAGATATCTATATATATATATATATGTATATATATAATATTAATTATATATATATATATATAATATATATATATATATATAATATATCTATATATATATATCTCTATATATATATATTATATATATATATATATATATATCATATCTATATATATATTATACATATATAATAATACATAATATATTATATATATCTTATATTATATATATATATATATATATTATATTTTTTATATATATATATATATATATTATATCATATATATAATATTATATATATATATTAGATATATCTATATATATATATATATATACATATAATTATATATATATATATACATATATATATATTATCAATATATATATATTAATATTATATAGTATATGTATCTATATATAATATTCTATATAATATATATATATATAAGCTATATATTTCTATATATATATCTATATATATATATATATATATATACATATACATATATATATAATATATTTATATATATTATATATATATATATATTATATATATATATATATATATATATTATATATATTATATATCTATATATATATAATATATATTATATATACTAATATTATATATATATATTATATTATATCTCTATGTTATATATATATGTATCTATATATTATAATTATATATATATATATAATATATATATATATATGATATATTATATATCTATAAATATCCTTTGTTCTCTCACTTTATATATAATATCTATATAATATATATATATATATATATATATATATATATTATATATAGATATATATGCAATCTCTCTCTCTCTCCTAACACCTATACAAACACACACACCTCACCCCCTCACCTCCACTTTACAGCATACTCCCCCTTTTTTTGGGACCGACATCAATCCCCCCTCTCTCTATAATATCTAACTCTCTCACTCACTCTTTATATTACACACCCATATATCACTCTATCTCCTTCTCTCAACACAACTCCCACATAACACCACCACCACACCGAGCTCCTCCCTCTCCTCCTCAGCCTCCTCCCCACAGCTTCCTCCCCTCCATTCTCCTTCACCTCCTCCTCCACTCTCCACACAACACACCACATCATCACCATTATCATTTTCATCTTCATCACCATCATCAAAACCACTCCCACCACCCCACATCAACACCAACGCCGCCGTCGACCCCCGCCGTGCCGGGCCAGGCCACCCCTGCCGAGACCGCAGCCGCTGCCGCGCACTCACGCAGCAGCAGCAGCGCAGCGCCAGCTGCATGCGCATGCACGCGCACACAAATGCGCGCAACCCCGTGCACTGTCGCGCCACCGCGGCCAGCCGCCGCCGCGGCGACCCCCCCACCGGCGCGACCCTCCCGAACTCCCCCAGGCCACCGCCCGCTTCTCCGGCGCGACGCATGGGCTATTCGTGCGTTTTGAATGAAATCCTGTCGGCGCACGCGAGTTTTGAACTCGGAAATGGCGCTCCATCGCAGCAACTTCGCGCGATTTTCTGGTCAATCCGACCGTTGGATCGGCGAACTTTTTGCTCCGTCGCAATCTCGGTATATCCATCTCATCTTCACTCCTGTCAATTTTCGTCCGTTAATTTTGTCGTTTGATACCTCAAAACTGGCCACCAATTTGACATTTTAAATTGAACTGTTTTTGGACAGTTTCGTGACACCAACTTCGCGGGTTCGTATCTTCGTCGTCGCAGCTCCGTTTCGTGCGTCAGTTCGGTGCATAGCTGGTATAACCCTCTTCCTGCCTCCTTTAGGTTTCGTTTCATTATAAGCACGTTTGGTTGGTTGAATTCGACGCCAAAGTTGGCCGTCCAATTATTTAAATTACACTTGTAAAATTCCATTTTTGAACCGGGACTCCGGATTCAATTTCTGACACCACCAGTAGACTCGTGGCGTCGTTCTGGCATGTTTTCATATAAAATTTGCTTGATTTGGAGAACGTGGGCCCTGGCACGCATTTCGGTGCAAAGTGGGTCCCTTTTCGAGTCAACGGTCACTTTGAGTTCGGCTCATCGGAATCCCATTCCGGATATACGTTGAGTTCGTATCGTCATTCTGGACTCGTTGACATATAATTTGTTGAGTTTTGAAAACGTTTGCTCCGGCATATTTCCGTGCAAACCGGATACCAAGTGTCCGCGTCAACGTATCATTTGAGATCGGCACATCGGAATCCTATTTCGGACATACCGTTGGGTTCGTATCATCATTCTGGATTCGTGGACATATAATTTGCTAGGTTTTAGACTTCTATCCCACACGCTTTTCGGTGCAAAGTGTGTCCAACGGCGGACATCATTTTGACCCGAAATTACCGTTTTGCCCCTGTGTCCAAATTGGACTTATGGGTAGGCTATCCTAGCTGATTTGACCATTCTGGACACGTTGGTGATATTTATTTTATCATCCGACAACATCTGTAGATTTTGATTATTATCCTTAATTTATAATTAATTATTTTTCCATAAATTGTTACTTTCTGGTTTTGAATTTTTATATATATTTTAATTGCTGTAAAAATCTGGGAAAAATTGTATTTAAATACTATGTTAATTTAGCTAATTTATTATAATTTTTCCAGTATTTAATGAGTACTTTTGGTATTTTATAAAAATGGGAAAACAGAACTCATTTTTAGGATACATGTGTTTGTTGATTTTTAATAAATATTTATGAAGGTTTATAAACCCCAAAAAATTAGTATAAATTTCTATAATTAACAAGGATCATTTTGGTACTTTATTTTATAATATTTAAGCTTTTTGTCTATCTCAAAAATTATTGGAACATAGTGTACAGAGATTTAATTATTGAATAATTACGACTTGTAACTTTTTATGTTGTTTTGTGTTTTAGTCGTATTGGACCTCACCCCGCACTAGTGTAAAGATCCTAGGAAGTTAGTTTGTGTATAGTGGCACTCCACATTAGACTTTTATGCTAGGTCCCCACTTAGTGTCCAGTTAAGAGTCGTGTCACACCACTAGTGTAATATTGAACATAGCTTAGAACTGAGTTTGTATATCATATTGACAGGACACCAGGCATCTATATCTTTGTACTAGTATTCTTGCTTTGCTCGAGGCAAGTACATCTACAGACTCATTTACTGTCTTTAATGCTAGAACATGTATTAACCCTGTTAAAATACTGATCATTGAGGTAGCAAGTTATATCTTCACATGTTGTATTACTTTCAGTACCTGCCATGCTTAGGACAGTTCATATATCTTCACATGCTTCTTACTGGTTCTCAGTACATGTTTTACTATGCTTTATACTACTCGGAGTATTCACATGTTTCATACTGTTTCCAGTACCGGCCATGCTTATATTACTCCCAGTATCTCCACATGTCTTTACTGTTCTCGTATCTCTTATATGTTAGAATATGGGTTATGGGAAACTGACAGTTGAGTACGTGATCACGACCCCCCTCTCCGTATGTATTTACCGAGCAAAAGATTTATTTTATATATTTCTGTGCCGTAGGAACTCTCAAAGCGGATTTGTGCGTATGTACATCTATCGCCTTTACACTTGTACGGAAGTACATTTCATTATGTGCCCCCAGCACATTGTACATCTATTGACCGATCACGTACCTGCTACAGTTTTAAACATTACATATACATCTGTCTCTATGACATATGTATCCTTGCCATGATAGATTATGAGATTTACCATGATTCTAGATATGCCATGTTCCCTATGTTACTATGATATTGTGATCCCAGTTGTACCATGAGGCCATGTTTAGTATTTCTGTTTTATAGACTTATCACACCATGTTTCTTATTGTACATCTCTTTCATTATATGTTCAGTACTTTAGTTGTAGAGGTTGTACTTGCTCCCGTCCTGACAGGATAACGTTGTAGGTTCACTTTTCGAGAAGGAAATGCTATGTGTTACATGTTATGGCACTGATTTTGAGGACCTGGCCTTAGCTCCAGAAGAGGCCCCAGCGGGGAACCTTGCTTAGTTATTTTCATGTGTTTTGAGACTTAGATTTTGGTCTGTACTTATATTTGGATACTGGACTTTGTCTCCAGTTAGATACTTTGGATATGTATTATTAAGTCTGTACTTGTTTACCTTCGCTTATAGATGCTGTGTTGTGATGAACTTTAAATATGATATTAGAACTGTTAGCAGCTTAGACCCTTTATTGTCTATTCTTAGAACAGCTTACTACGCTTTAATCAAGCGTAGGCTGGACATGGCTCGTCCCGGCCCAACAATTTGGGTAACGGGTCGTACACAGGTCTATCCTAATGGTACCTAGGTCTTAGCGTAGTATTGGGGGACTTGATTTAGGGAAACTTGATCACAGCATAGAAATCGGGTACATCGGGTATATGGATATATATAAACACTTGTTGTTTCTAGGTTTAGGACATTTAACAGTTTTCTGTTTTTCAGATTATATAAACACTTGTGGTGGCCCATGCAGGTCTATCCTAATGGTACCTAGGTCTTAGCGTACTATTGGGGGACTTGATTTAAACTAGGAAAACTTGATCATCATAGAAATCGGGTACATCGGGTATATGGATATTATATAAACACTTGTTGTTTCTAGGTTTGGACATTTAACAGTTTTTGTTTTTCAGATGATTCAGACACACAAATATAGGAACCGTCGATTCACCTGCACTTGACGTTTTTAAGCTTCCCCTACCTTCTATCACCCTACTATCTCCATGGGTAGTACGCAGTTGACGGAGATGTTTGAAGAGTTCCTTGACACCCAGAGGGAGCAAGCC